>MCJB01000203.1:71665-115686 GCA_002018475.1 Nicotiana obtusifolia
CCTCTTGTACTTCCATATATATATATACACACACACACACACACACAAAAAAAAACATAGGGTTTAGGGTGTGGTATAGGAGGTTTACTCCGTCACAATGTGACAGCCTCCATCGACGAATAACTCCAGTCACGATTCCTTCTCTTTTTATGATATACGCCCTATCTAATGTATTTAGATTGACGTGTTCCTCCAGTGTCATCATTGGGGTTCTAACCTCGCCAATATTGCCACACCCCGACGTTCCAACGCCACAAACCAAACTAAAAAGATATCAATTTTTTAAATGGGTTTTGTTCAAATTTTTGTTTGGATCGATTTTCACCAAACCTTGAACACCCCAAAACACAAAACGTTGGAAGTTCGCCTGTTTGATAAATCTCAAGAAATATATAACATTTTTTCCTATAAAACTAATTTAGATTTTAAAGTTTGTATGAAAATGTAGTGTCCTAAGAAAAAATATGCACCTGGTGTCGGTGGTTGAGTGCCACATAATCAGAGGCGGAGCCAGGATTTAAAATTTATGGATTCGAGAATCTAATCTGTTTAAGTTGTTGGGTTCTAAATTAATAAATTATACATATTCGATAAATTTCTTAAAACAAATACATGATTTGGACAAAAACTGATGGGTTCGGCAGAACCCGTAGGTCGCGTTCTACCTCCGCCCCTGCACATAATATGAAAATATAGTTATTAAATTAAAATTTATGCTAGTATATAAAAGCGTGCATAATCTGAAAGAGTTTATAAAACTTATTGCACTAACAATGTAATCAAATATTTTTTACGCTGCCATGTTTACTTAAGAGTTAATTAAAGTTAATATTAATAGCTGGTATGGACTGATAATCAACAAAAGATGGTAAAAGCCAATTTTAGTCAATTATCAAAGCGGAACTTTTGGGAACTATAAAAACAGGGAAAGAAGTTGTGAACCTGTATTGGGTCGGATACATTTGTATGGAATCGGGTCGGTTACGTCCAAGTGCAAGCGGGTCGAATATAACCTAGGGAAGTCTGAACGGAGATAGTATGCGGCCGAACTTTTCCGGTCCGAGATCAAGAGGTCAGGTACGACAGTCGGGACAAGACAGACTGGTATAACTGATCGAGGAATACTAAGGGCTTAAGGACCGGTCTCGAACCGCATATCTCGTCACTCACCGGATATTTCGCCAGGAGTAATTATCTCAACCATCATAGCCGTTGTGCCACGATTTAAGGAAATTCTATCCCATATTTTGGGGGATCTATCTTGTAATTAGTTATTTACCACATTTAGAACTCTTATTTTGGCCTATAAGAGGCATATTTCGTTAACCATTGTGGGCATCAGATTCTCTCAACTTAAATTATTACTTCTCTAGTTGTTTGATACAACCTTCACTGTCCATACAAAGATTCTGTCATTTTCATTATCTTTCTTCTTATCATAATATTTCAATCGCTTTCACCATATTGCTATTCAGTATCAAATTAGTTTACGGATCCTTAGCACTACGAACAAATTTAATTGTTATCCAGTTTAAGGGGTAAACAGTTTGGCGCCCACCGTGGGGCCAAGGATATTAGTGAACTTTTGATACATCCCTTTTCAAACACAACTTTACACTTGCTCTTTGCAGAAATTTCTATCTTTCAGGTCATAGATTAAGCATGGCACATTCACTTCCAACTAACAACGAAATCAACAACCAAGTTGAAAACAATGCTATACCCGAGCATGAAGCTCCAGTTGATGTCAATTCCCAAATGGCATTTGACGCCGATCAGACACCGAGTGAAAACTGTTTGTCACACAGCGTCCAAGGTGAAAACCGTTCGGGAATTCAGCAGAGCGGGGAAGACGCAGTCAGCCTCAAGATGATATTCGACATACTGCAAGCCCAGCAAGCAGCAATAGCACAACTCCAAAGCCGCGGTCAGAACCCGGTTGGAACAGAAAATATTCCCCCGCAGGCGACCCCCGTACAACTTGAACCGGTCTCTGCACAACCGAATGAGGGTGGTACGGAAGCCAACTCCGGAATTCTTAAGATGCTGGAAGAATTAACCAAACGGGTCGAGACGGGGGAGAACAAAATTGAAGCCAACAACAAAAAGGTCAAGACCTATAACGCGAGAGTGGATCAGATACCGGGAGCGCCCCCAGTTTTGAAAGGCTTAGACGCCAAAAAGTTCGTGCAGAAGCCATTCCCGTCCAGTGCCGCTCCGAAGCCGATCCCGAAGAAATTCCGGATGCCCGAAATTCCAAAATACAGCGGGACCTCGGACCCTAATGAGCACGTGACAGCTTACACTTGTGCAATAAAGGGGAATGATCTCGAAGATGACGAGATCGAGTCTGTTCTCCTGAAGAAATTTGGGGAAACTTTATCCAAAGGAGCGATGACGTGGTATCACAATTTGCCATCGAACTCCATTGACTCCTTCGCTATGTTAGCTGATATGTTCGTAAAGGCCCACGCAGGGGCCATCAAGGTCGAGACAAGAAAGTCTGATTTATGCAAAGTCAGACAGCATGACAATGAAACACTTAGGGAATTCATATCCCGGTTCCAGATTGAGCGGATGGATCTACCTCCGGTTACGGACGATTGGGCGGTGCAAGCTTTCACTCAGGGGCTGAATACCGGCAGCTCTGCAGCATCGAGATAGCTCAAACAAAGCTTGATCGAATATCCGGCTGTCACGTGGGCGGATATTCATAACCGATACCAGTCCAAAATCAGGATAGAAGACGACCAGGTTGGAGCTGCTTCGGTTTCTTCTTACACAATCAAAACTTTTGATCGGTCTCGAAGGGATAATTTTCGTGAACCGAGGACGAGCAGGGATAGGCACCGACCGTACCCGAAAGACCGACGAGCTATATCGAGGGGACCCAAAGTAGCGAGACAAGAAAATAACTATGAAGTAAGTCAAAGAAATAGAAGGCCATTGCCAAAAGGTAACTTCGAGAAACTCGGAGATCGACAGGAAGCGCCCCGGTTGTCCGAGTATAACTTCAATGTCGATTCAGCGACTCTGGTATCAGCGATCAGCCGCATTAAAGACACCAGGTGGCCCAGACCTTTACAAACAGATCCTTCCGAAAGGGATCCGAACCTTGTGTGTAAGTATCATGGCACTCACGGCCATAGGACTGAAGACTGCAGACAACAGAGAAAAGAGGTAGCCCGGCTACTCGACAATGGGCACCTTTGAGAATTTCTCAGTGACCGAGCAAAGAACCATTATGAAAACAAGGATAGACTAACCGACCAGAAGGAGCCGAAACACACCATCAACATAATAATCGGAGGAATGGATGTACCCCAAGTTCTGGTGCTAAGACGCACTAAAATTTTGATCACTCGAGAGAAACGAACTCGAGATTATGCGCCCGAGGGGACTCTATGCTTCAGTGATAGAGAGATTGATGGTCTGACGCAACCTCATAACGACGCATTGGTAATATTGATGCTGGTGCAGGATACCCGAATAAAGCGTGTTCTGGTCAACCCCGGGAGCTCAGCCAATATAGTTCGGTCCTGGGTCATCGAACATCTAGGACTGACCGATCAAATCATCTCGGAGGTCAGAATACTCAACGGATTCAATATGGCCTCGGAAACAACGAAAGGGGAAATAACCTTAATGGTCAACGTTGCCGGGACAACCAGAGCAACAAGGTTTTGTGTAATAGAAGGCGACATGAGATACAATGCCCTGCTCGGTAGACCATGGATACATGACATCAGGGCAGTGCCATCTACCCTACACCAGATGCTGAAGTATGCAGCGAGGGAAATGTTCACGATAGATGGAACAACATCAAAGCCTGTAGACCCCAATCGAGAGTCCAAATAGCAACCACAAAAGTCTCCTTCGACGGAGGAGGGCGGACGGGATCAGCCCGATGACGACCGCTTTGGGGTCCCCCGATCCTTTGTGATCCCCGATGAATCCAATGCGACCAAATCGACGATCGAAGAGTTGGAACAAATCCCTATTCGACAGGACGCGCCCGATCGGAAGGTATACCTAGGCTCGGGCTTGAATCCCGAGCTCAGGAGTAAATTACTCTCTTTTCTTTCAACTAATGAAAATTCTTTTGCCTGGTCCCATTTGGATATGACAGGCATTCCACCAGAGATTGCGACACATAAGCTAAGTGTCGACCCGAAATTTTGGCCGGTCAAGCAGAAAAGGAGGCCTCAATCTGAAGCCAAACAGGCCTTCATTCAGGAAGAGGTAACTAAACTGCTAAATATAGGGTCCATCCGGGAAGTAAAATATCCCGAATGGTTAGCTAACGTAGTGGTAGTACCAAGAAAAGGAAACAAACTTAGAATGTGTATAGACTATAAAGATTTAAATAGAGCTTGCCCTAAGGACTCTTTCCCACTGCCCAACATCGATCAGATGATCGATGCCACGGCCGGCCACGAGACGCTAAGTTTTCTCGACGCCTATTCTGGGTACAACCAGATTCGAATAGACAAGGACGATCAGGAAAAAACGTCCTTCATCACCAAATATGGCACTTATTGCTATAATGTGATGCCGTTCGAGCTTAAGAACGCCGGGGCTACTTATCAGCGCCTGGTAAATAAAATGTTCGAAAGCCAACTAGGGAAAACCATGGAGGTTTATATTGATGATATGTTGGTTAAGTCCCTTCGAGCAGAGGACCATCTTAGTCATTTGCAGGAAACCTTCAACATTTTGAAGAAATACAACATGAAGCTGAACCCGGAGAAATGCGCGTTCGGAGTAGGGTCCGAGAAATTTCTCGGATTCATGGTCTCTAACAGAGGGATAGAAATCAACCCGGATAAGATCAAGGCTATCGAGGACATAAAAGTCGTTGATAGTGTCAAGGCCGTACAAAAAATTACCGGCCAAATCGCTGCTTTGGGTCGCTTCATATCTCGATCATCGGACAGAAGCCATCAGTTTTTCAACTTGCTGAAGAAGAAAAATGAATTTTCATGGGGACCGGAATGCCAACGCGCCTTAGAGGAACTCAAAAGGTATCTCTCTAGCCCACCTCTGTTACACACGCCGAAGTTAGGCGAATTACTATACCTATATCTCGCCGTATCAAAAATTGCGGTGAGCGGAGTCTTGGTTCGGGAAGAATAGGGTACCCAGTTCCCCATATATTATGTTAGTAGAACATTAGGGGAGGCAGAAACAAGGTACCCACACTTAGAAAAGTTAGCACTATCCCTATTAAGTGCCTCCAGAAAACTAAAGCCATATTTCCAAAGTCACCCGATTTGTGTAGTAACCACTTACCCCCTTAGGAATGTTATGAATAAGCCCGAGCTATCGGGCCGGTTGGCCAAATGGGCCATCGAGATCAGCGAGTACGATATCCAATATCGACCTCAGACCTCGATAAAATCCCAAGTTTTGGCCGATTTTATCACCGACTTCACACCATCTCTTATTCCCCAAGTCAAAAGGGAACTCTTGACAAAATCGGGGACTCCCTCGGGAGTGTGGACTCTGTTCACAGACGGGGCCTCGAATTCGAAGGGGTCAGGTCTAGGTATCGTATTGAAGCCTCCGACCGGGAATACAGTTAGGCAATCTATCAGAACTGTGAAATTGACTAATAATGAAGCCGAGTATGAGGCTATGATTGCAGGTTTATAATTAGCAAAGAATCTTGGAGCAGAGATAATTGAAGCCAAGTGCGATTCCCTCCTCGTGGTCAACCAAATAAACAAAACGTTCGAGGTAAGAGAAGGCCGCATGCAAAGATATGTGGACAAACTTCAAGTTACTCTACACGGGTTCAAAGAATGGACCTTACAACACATTCCTCGAGACCAGAATAGCGAGGCCGATGCTCTCGCGAACTTGGGATCAACGGTCGATGACGGGGAGGTAGACTCCGAGAAAGTAGTGCAGTTGATGAGATCGGTGGTCGAGGAAGGTCACGCCGAGGTCAACTCTACAAGCCTAACATGGGATTGGAGGAACAAATACATAGACTATCTCAGAACGGGCAAAGTCCCGCAAGACCCCAAAGAATCGAGGGCATTACGCACGAACACAGCCCGGTTCTGCTTAACCGGCGATGGGACCCTTTACAGAAAAACTTTGGGAGGACCTTTAGCCATATGCCTTGGTCCCGGAGACACAGAATACATCCTAAGAGAGGTGCACGAAGGATCATGCGGCAATCATTCGGGCTCAGAATCGTTAGTTCGAAAAGTAATTCGGGCCGGCTACTACTGGGTCGACATGGAAAAAGATGCAAAAGAGTTCGTGCGCAAATGCGGCAAATGCCAAAGATACGCGCCGATCATCCATCAGCCGGCCGAAACATTGCACTCGGTTCTGTCGCCGTGGCCGTTCATGAAATGGGGAATGGACATAGTAGGCCCGCTCCCTCGAGCTCCAGGTAAGGCTCAATTTATCCTTTTTGTAACTGACTATTTCTCTAAGTGGGTAGAAGCGCAGGCTTATGAGAAAGTTAGAGAGAAAGAAGTGATAGATTTCCTTTGGGATCATGTCATCTGCCGATTTGGGATGCTCTCCGAGATCGTATGCGATAACGAAAAGCAGTTCGTCGGTAGCAAAATAACCAAGTTCTTCGAAGATAACAAAATCAAAAGGATATTATCTACTCCTTACCATCCCAGCGGCAACGGTCAGGCAGAATCGACCAACAAGACCATACTTCAAAATCTGAAAAAAAGACTAGTCGATGCCAAAGGAAGATGGAGAGAAATGCTGCCCGAAATCTTGTGGGCATACCGGACAACTGAAAGAACGAGTACCGGAGCCACGCCTTGCTCTTTAGTCTATGGAGCTGAAGCCTTGATTCCAGTCGAAGTAGGCGAACCAAGTGTCCGTTTTCAATATGCAACCGAGAATTCCAACCAAGAGGCTAAAACATGTATGAAATATATATAGACAAACAATTGAAACAAGAAATTTATCAATATTCGAATACTATGGGAAAATATATTAATGTGGTAGTTATACTCGGCAAATAAGTTCTACTCAAAGTCGATGCTCCCTTTGCATCCCCCGACACTTCAAAGTTCCCAAGGGACTCAAGGCCCAGGGCAATGCTTGTGCCGGGAAGGGCAGCCCAACCTAGAGTTAAACTCCACTCCTTAATACCCTTAAGCACTAACAAAATGTTTTCCTTACAGGTTTAAATTCCAATGAGTCCCTTTCAATGTAAATTGAATGCCATAGCACTACTTACCACAAAAATATACTTTCCCTCCTAACATAAAAACATATAGTTTACATTTGATACCAAACAAAACATATATCAAGTGAATTTAAATATCTGACTTTCAAACACACATAGCTAAGGAGAAGAAACATAACAAGCATGTTGTAAAGGTCTGAGCATTAGAGAAGAACACATTCTAAGGAAAGGCAACCCATATAGGGTCGTATATGCAACAACTTAACAGATACAGATGCTCTTGTTTCTGGAAAACTAACTGTGAATTGATTGTTTTTCTTCTAGCACATACATGGGTTGATAATATCACTTAACACTTTAAAGGTCATCAATGAAGATTCAAACCAAATAGTCATGGCTAAAAATTTTATAGAGGTTATTAGGAACAAGATCAAATTCTCAACATGACTACAAGTTCACAGTATCAACAAAGGACCTAATAAGATTTAAGGATCAGATCTAGTTTCAAATAAACAACAGGGAAAGGATTGGAGTGGTTCTGGACAAAGCATGAAATCAGGAATCAAATAGGAACATACAGTATTCAGTTAGCTACCTGAACACTTCAAGTGTAGTAATAACTTCATACAGATAGGGATTCTTTACACATTTATAGAATCAGGTTAAATATGCCATGAAGAGAGGGAGTTACAGATAAGGGAAGTCACTATATTAAAACAAGTATAAACCCAAACATAAGTCTAATTCAGCACCTAAGTATGAAATGGTCATGCTTCTGTTTTCATAAATTATCACTTGATTATAACAGAGTAATTAAGTCCTAAATTTTAGAGAAGATAATCTTAAAAATAAAATGCATGTCAACTTTTCAAAGACCAATAATAACTTAAAAGGATTATAGACAAAGAGGTACTCTACTAAGTGAGCCTTAGATTGAATATGCAGCTGAAGATGTTAACTAATCATGAAACAACCAAGTTCAGCTTAATGATACGCTCAAATTACACCTTAATAAACAGTGTAAGCTGTCGGTGTCAAATATAATAATCCAACAAGGTTGGGGTCGAATCCCACAGGGAATAGGTGTGAAACGTTTACGTAATTAGTGTAGTACTCAACTACAGTCCTAATTCTATCAGGGCATCGTAACAGAAATATGAATTGAATTGTAGTTTAAATAAAGACTAATTGTAGTAGTATGAATATGAATAATATGATTAAAGAAACCAAGGTTGTGTCCCCCTTAATAAAGTATAATGTTATCGATGCCAATATTATATATTTCCAATGGAAGAATCTTTTGATATGCAATTGATGCCTAATTGACTACCCAATATTTTTCAATAGTTGGGTAATATTTCCTCTTTATGATTTTTCCAAATACAAAAGAGTTGTGATTAAGAACAATCAATTTATGCCAAATTAAAACCCACTTATTCCTAAGAGATTTTATTAAACAAGGTTTAAAGCCTTGAGTCTTTGTTATTTACTCCTACCAAATTCTATCCCGCTTTCCCAAGCAAAGGTGGAATTAAATGGCGTTTGTTAATGTTTGCAACCACCAACAATTATTTAAAGAATAAGAAGTAAATAAATATCAATCAACCGTTGAAAATATATTTAATATCAAAATCCCAATAACATCATACCTATTTAGGGTTCACAACCTTAGTGTTTAGAATTAGCTACTCATGCTAAAACTGAAATCAAAAGAATAGTAATTGTCATAAGCTTACAAAGTAGAAGATAATTGATCCAAAAGCTTCCAAGAAATCAAATAGTTCAAGCCTAGTACTTTCTGCTCTAAATTCTGACAAGATAGTCCCCAGAAAATCCTATTAAACCTATTTATAGAGGCCCAAAAATCGAGGCAAAATTCGGACTGATTTTCCCCTGATGTCAATAATGCGACCGCATTTCTGTCGCATAACAGAAATGTGGTCCGCAAATCTTACACGTCCGTCGCAGATTTCACCCATGGGTTTTGCCTTCATCGCGTTCCTGATTCGCGGTCCGCATTGAAGAAATGCGGCCGCCTTTTGCATCATAATTCCAACAAACCGTAAACTTCATACTTGATCTGCGGTTGAGTCTGCGGTTCGCATGCCAATTATGCGATCGCATTCCTTACCCTGAACTTCACCCAAACCTCTGCTTGTGTCTGCGATTTCCAAGTGCATAGCTGTGGCCCGCATCTTAGTTATGCGGTCGCATATGCGACCGCATTCTTGACATGAAAATATGCCCAGAAGTCTGTCTTGGTTTGCGATTTTATCGTGAAGTATGCGGCTCGCATGTGATACTTGCGACCGCATATTAACCTCTGTGATGCTTTTCAACTCTTTTCTTGTCTTTAGTTGGCTTTTTGAGCTCTTTTCCGTGCTTTTAGGTCCTTACACTTGATATACTGCAAATACACTAAAATTACATAAGTATTGAGGGAATTTGCACGTAAAACAAGTTAAAATCTAATCAAGTAGTATCAAAATGTGCCAAAATTCTCTGGCACATCACTTAACAACAAATTATCAGCCATTTATAACAAAGAAAAATAAATAGGATCATGATTGTTTTATGGGGGAAAGACAACTTAATCTCAATAGAATGTACATTAAAGATTCATGAAAAGAATACAGTTCAATTTCAAACAAAACCATGTCAACAGATGCAACCATAACCAGATGAGATCATGAAAATGTCATAGTGACAAACCGGAAATGGTCTACACAGTTTAACAAACATTAGTATAGAGAAGAGAAACATATAAACACTTAGAGCTTCATGTTTAAGTTAAAAGGGTAGATGATATAAACTTAAACACCTTTAAATTCATCTCAGTGGTGATTATCAAACAATAATCTTAAACACAGGACTAACATAATACAGAAAAGTAACATATAAGGGTAAAGGTTGCTACAGAATCATCAGTGAAAAACAGTGGGGCTTGGGCAAGTACGCACATTCATTCAAGGTACACTACAACTTAAGCATATTGACTGTTAGAACTCAAAAACCATCAAGAATCACTTAATGGCTTGATCAATCATCAATTAAAGACTCGAAAGGCAGGACAAATAATCACAAAAAGGCATTAGACTAACAGAATATAAGCACTAACATACTAATCACAAATACCATAAACAACTATGATTCTAAGAAGACAACAAATACATTTATAGCATTCAACAGAGATGAACAAAGAGAGAGATGAGGGATGTGCTGACCTTTTTGAGGGCAACCGACCAAATAAAGGCTCTCTTAGTTGCTTAAGACCCCAAGTACTTCAAGTTCGAATCAGTGACAGTACTCAAAAAATGAAAAGAAAAGAACAGTAAGGAACCTTAGGATTTTGAACTGAAAATTTCTCTTAGATGATATTGGTGTTGTTCGTGTCTGTGTGTCTGTGTGTGTTTGGTAAGAACATTAAAGCCCCCTTTTATAGTGCCTCAAAAGGCTCTAGGGCTTCACAAATTCAAAATCAGTAGTAGAGAGTGACACATGGCAGATGATGATAGCAAATCGAGTGAGAAAATCTTGAAGACAGAGGGGAATTCAATGTGGAGTTTATCTGAGAGGGGAAATAGATTGTTGAAGGCTCTGAACCAACGGACAAACCCTAAAACCCAGAGGTCACTAGGTTTGACCTCTGGGTATAGAATTTCATGATGATTCTCTGAAGAAAGTTCCATGCATGCTCCGATTTGATGAATTATTAGAGGATTTGAATGATTTGAAGTTTCACGTTTGAGCTTAGGTTTCCACATTTTAGGCGTTGGAATTTGATCGATGAAATGGAAAGAAACCGGCAAGATTCGTGGATTCAGAAGGCAAAGGAGATGAATCTCTGATCGATTTGTGACCTTGCACTAATTTGTGCAAGATTTTTTCATTGATTTGGTCTGTGAGGTTGAGAGAAAAGAGAGAGGAAAGGGAAAGAGAGGCAGCGAGGTTAGAGGGGAAATGATTTAGGGTTTGGGTAGTTGGGGGTCGATCTCTAGATTAAGAATGCAAGATGGCCTTTTGATGATTTGATCAACTACCCTGATAAATCGGGGCTTTATGCTTTTAAAGAAATTAGTTTGGGAAAATACGGGAACTGTTGGATTTGTGTGATCCAACGGTGAAAATAATATCTGGTAACAGGTTAGAATTAATAGAGAAAAACGGGAAATAACATGGGCCGTCGATGGTTTGGATCAATGGCTCGAGAGCAGTTGTGTTTCTTATGTGAGGGTGGGAGACAGGTGACGTAGCAAGTGTTGATTGGTGCAAATAGAATCACTTGGATTGCTATGGTGGAAAGAGATGGGTGTTTGAGTTGGGTGTATTTTCGGACTGGGCTTGTCAATTGGGCCAAGATTAATTTAAAAAATTGCCATTTTACCTTTGATTCAAGAATTGCAATTGTGGCCTTTTGGTCTTTTAACCCCTTTTGAATTTAATTTAAATAATCTTAATAATTTTTAATAATTGTGGTGAAAACTATAATTATTATGTACTACTAATTATTTTAAATTAATTATTTATAAAAATATTTATTTTCTACATTGTAACACTAATGTTGAATTTTCATATAATAATCCTATTAGCTAGAAGTTAAAGAGTAATTTATCAAATTTATTATAGAACATATATAACGTATATATAAGAAGTATTTTGATAATATTAAAGTAGTAAATATGTTTGTAATTACATAATGTTAATACTATGTGATTAATTTTAAAACTAATGCTTGGTTAATTTGTGAAAAATAGATATTTATTACTGAAAAATACTTTAAAAATAATTATTGTAAATTATTAAGTATAAATAAATAAATGTAAAAATAGAGGGTCAAAATTGGCTGTCAATAGTTGGTATCAAAGCTCTAGGTTCATAGGTGTTACGAGCCATAAGCAAGTTTAGTAGAGTCTTGCGGATCGGTACGGAGATGTCTGTACTTATCTTCGAGAGGCCACGAAACTGCTACGAAATTCAACTTCTTTCATTCCTTATCGTGCGAATTGTTAATTTCAAAATCTGAGTCTCGTCTTTCTATTCTCTCACAGATGGTGAAGACACATATTGTTGGATCCAATGATCAGACACTCGCGCCCCCTGCTAGAGCCGCGCCAGATCAAGGCTAGGGCAAAGGCCAAGGAGGGGCACATGCTGTAGCTAGAGAACCTCCCCGAGCAGCGACTAAGGAGCCACCGGTAGCTTCAGTTGGGGAACAGGCACCCAAGCCACCTGTTATTGCCCCTAGACTTCAGGAGACCCTTGCACAATCTTTAAGCATGTTCGGCACTCTAGCTCAGGCGGAATTGATTCCCCTTGCACCAGCCATATCTCAGGCTGGGGGAGGAGCTCAGACTCCCGCGGTTCGTAATGAGAGCAGCGGGTCCATATAGATCAAGTCCCAGGTGCCATGCCAGCAAAGGCCGTTACCGTTTTAGCCTAAGGTCAAGCAAGAGGCATCTGAGGAGGAGGAGTGGAGACTTGAGAGGTTCATAAAGTATGATCCTCCTGCTTTCAGCGGCACATGTATCGAGGATGCGTAGGGTTTTATAGAGAAGTGTCATCGTATTCTCCGCACCATAGGTATTGTGGAGGTAAGCAGATTTGCTTTTACTATATTTCAGCTGTCAGGAGAAGCGTATTAGTGGTAGCAATTTTACGAGGAGGGTAGGCCAACCGATACAGTCCCACTCACTTGGGCTCAGTTTTCAGAGATATTTTTGAGAGATTTTGTTCCCCAGACCCTTCGTGATGCATGGTGCATTGAGTTTGAGCAGTTGCGTCAGGGGACTATGTCAATGTCAGAGAATGCTATCAGATTCAGTAAGTTGTCCCGACATGCACCTGCTCCTGGTTCCTACAGTCAGAGAGAGTTCATAGATTCATCGAGAGGCTCAGTTATTGTCTTCTATTGAGCATGGATCGAGAGTTGGAGACAGATACTCCATTTTAGCATGTGGTAGAGAACGCTCGAAGGCTGGAGGGTATGCGGGGCCGAAAGAGAGATGACAAGGCCAAGAGGCCTCGAGGTCCTGGAGGATTTAGTGATAGCCACGCTGTAGTTTCAACCCGACATGGCATGGAATATGTTGTCGGCCAGTTCATTTAGCACTTCCAGCTTCTAGCGGTGCTCTAGCTACTCCGAGGTCTCAAGTTGCCTATTTTGCTCAGCCATTGTCTAGTGCACCTCTTGTAGGGGGTGCCTTTAGCGGTCAGTCTAGCCGACCAGGCCAGAGTCAGTTTCAGCAACCGCACCCACTGAGAGCTTGTTTGAGTGTGGTGATACCAGACATATGGTGAGGGATACCCTAAACTCAGGAGGGGTGCACCTCTAAAGACTACACATGCTCCACATATTCTACAGGGTCCACAGGCCATGGTTACTGCTCCAGTTGCCGCTCCACCTGCCTTACCAGCTAAAGGTGGATTTTAGGCGGGTAGAGGTTTCCCTAGAGGGGGAGGCCAGGCTCATTTCTATTCTTACCTGGTCGGGCGGAGGCGGTTGCATCAGATGCGGTAATCACAGGTATGGTTCCGGTATATCATAGGGATGCATCGGTCTTATTTGATCCGGTATCCACTTATTCATATGTGTCATCTTACTTTGATCTGTATTTGGATATCTTTTGTGATTCTTTGAGTGCTCCTGTATATGTGTCCACGCATGTGAGAGATTCTATTGTTATAGACTGTGTTTATCAGTCGTGTTTAGTCATTATTGGTGATTATGAGACCAGAGTTGATCTATTGCTGCTTAGTATGGTAGACTTTGACATGATCTTGGGCATGGATTATTTATCACTCTATCATACTATTCTGGATTATCACGCCAAGACAGTGACATTCGCTATGCCAGGTTTGCTACCATTGGAGTGGAGGGGTACATTGAATTATATTCTTAGCAGAGTTGTGTCCTTCCTTAAGGCACATCGGATGGTTGAGAAGGGGTGTGAAACATATCTAGCCTTTGTGAGGATGTTAGTGCTGACATTTCTATCATTGAGTCAGTTCCGGCAGCGAGAGATTTTCTAGATGTGTTCCCAGAAGACCTACCGAGCATGCCGCCCGATAGGGATATTGATTTTCGTATTGACCTGGTGCCGGGCACTCAACCCATTTATATTCCACCATATCGTATGGTCTAGTGGAGTTGAAGGAGTTAAAGGAATAACTTCAGGAATTGCTCGATAAGGAGTATTTCACCTTGGGGTGCTCCGGTTTTGTTTGTGAAGAAGAAGGATGGTACTATGCGGATGTGTATTGATTATAGGCAGTTGAACAAGGTTACAGTGAATAACAGATAACTATTACCGTGCACTGATGGGTTATTTGACAGCTTCAAGGTGCTAGAGTGTTCTCGAAGATTGATTTGAGGTCAGGGTATCATTAGTTGAAGATTCGGGATCCGGATATTCTGAAGACTGCTTTCAGGACTCGATATGGTCACTACAAGCTTCTAGTGATGTCATTTGGGCTGACCAACGCCCTAACAACATTTATGCACTTGATGAACAGTGTATTCCAACCATATCTTGACTCATTCATCATGTTTATTGATGACATCTTGGTATATTTTCCCAGTTTGGATAATCATGAGCAGCATCTAAGGATCGTGTTCCAATCTTTTAGGGAGAAGTTGTATGCAAAATTCCAAGTGTGAGTTCTGGCTTGATTCGGTGGCATTTTTTGTCCAAGTGGTGTGTAGTGAGGGGATCAAGGTAGATCCAAAGAGGATTGAGGTAGTTCAAAGTTGGCCTAGACCATCTTCAGCAACTGAGATTCGAAGTTTTCTTGGTTTGGCTGGGTATTATCGTTGTTTCTTAGAGGGTTTCTCATCTATTGTTGCACCTTTTACTAGATTGACCCAGAAGGGTGCTCCTTTTAGATGGTTCGATGAGTGTGAGGCGTGCTATCAAAAGCTCAAGACTGCATTGACTATAGCCTCAGTGTTGGTGTTGCCTACAGGCTCCTTACATTGTGTATTGTGATGTGTCGCATGTTGGGCTTGGTGCGGTGTTGATGCAAGATGGTAAGGTAATTACCTAAGCGTCTTGGTAGCTAAAGGTTCATGAGAAGAATTATCTGGTGCACGACTTAGAATTGGTAGCTAATTTTTATGTATTGAAGATTTGGAGGCACTACATGTACAGCGTTCCATGTGAGGTCTATATTGACCAAAGAACTCCAGCATCTATTCAAGCAGAATGACCTGAACTTGCGGCAGCAGAGATTGTTGGAGTTTTGTAAAAGACTATGATACCACTATTCTGTATCATTCAAGGAAGGCCAATATGATGGCCGATGCCTTGAGTATTAAGGCGAAGAGTATGGGCAGTTTGATATACTTACCAGCATTAGAGTGGCCATTATCCATGGATGTTCAGGCTTTGGCCAATCAGTTTGTGGGACTTGATGTTTCGGAGCCCAGCCGGCTTCTTTCTTGCATAGCTTCTTGGTCTTCTTTGAATGAGTGCATCAGAGAGCGTCGGTATGACGACTCCCATTTTCTTGTCCTTAAGGACACAACGTAGCACGACAATGCCAATGAGGTTTCCATTGGAGATAATGGGGTGTTGCAAATGCAGGGGAGGATATGTATGCCCTATGTGGGTGGACTGCGTCAGTTATGTTTTTTGGAGGCCCATAGTTCGCGGTATTCCATTCATCCAGGTGCTACTAAGTTGTATCAAGATTTGAGGCAGCACTATTGGTAGAGGAGAATGAAGAAAGATATAGAGGAATATGTGGCTCGGTGCTTGAAATGTTAGCAGGTGAAGTACGTGCATCATAGGCCGCGCGGTTTGCTTTAGAGACTTGAGATTCCTGAGTGAAAGTGGAAGTGTATTACCAGATTTTGTTGTTGGGCTCCCACGATCTTTGAAGAAATATGATGCAGTGTGGGTTATTATGGATAGGCTGACCAAGTCGACATATTTCATTCCGGTAGTGACCACCTATTCTTCAGAGTATCTGGCTCAGATATATATCCGGGAGATTGTGTGTCTCCATGGTGTGGCATTGTCCATTATCTCTGATCACAGTTCACATCGCATTTAGGGAGAGCCGTGCAGCATGAGTTAGGCACACGGGTTGAGTTGAGTCTAGCATTACACCCCTAGACGGATGGACAGTCCAAGCACACAATTCAGATCTTAGAGGATATGCTACGCGCATATGTTATGGATTTTGCGGGTTCATGGGATCAATTCCTACCGCTTGCAGCATTTGCCTACAACAACAACTACCAATCGAGTATCCAGATGGCTCCTTATGAGGCTTTATATGGGAGGCGGTGTCATTCTCCAGTTAGTTGGTTTGAGCCGGGAGAGGCTAGGTTGTTGGGCACTGATCTGGTTCAGCATGCCTTGGAGAAAGTCAAGTTGATTCATGATTGGCTTCGTACAACTTTGTCTAGACAGAAGGGTTACACTGATCGGGGGACTCGTGATGTAGCATTTATGGTGGGAAAGAGGGTTTTGCTACGGGTTTCACCCATGAAGGGCGTGATGAGGTTCAGAAAAAATGCCAAGTTGAGCCCTTGGTATATTGGTCCTTTCTGAGATCCTTGAGAGAGTTGGTGAGGTGGCCTATAAACTTGCATTGCCACCCAGTTTATCGGTAGTTCACCCAGTGTTCCATGTTTTCATTCTCCGAAAGTATTATGCTGATCCGTCCCATGTATTATACTTCAGCTTAGTCCAATTGGACAAGGATTTGACTTATGTTGAGGAGTCGATGGTTATCTTGGACAAACAGGTCCAAAAGTTGAGATCAAAGAACATTGCTTCAGTTAAGGTTCGACGGAAGGGTCATTCAGTCGAGGAGGCGACTTGGGAGCCTGAGCACGGCATGCCGGAGTCATTATCCTCACCTTTTTGTCACTTCAGGTATCTCTCTATGCACGTTCGAGGACGAATGCTTGTTTTAAAAGGGGGAGAATGTATCGACCCGAGCGCTCGTTTTGTGTATTTGTGCCTATTTCCCCTTTTGAGTCTTCACAGATGTGTATTTGTGGCTTTATGACTAGCGAGGTTGGTTAGTTTCGTTCCAGGAAGGTTTTGGGTTGATTTGGACCCTTTAGTTTTTGGCGTAGACGCCTAACTTTGAAATGATGATCAAAGTTTGACTTCTGTGAAAACGAACCCCGAATGATGTTTTGATGGCTCTGATAGTTTCGTATCGTGATTTTGGACTTGGACGTATGCCCAGAACCGAATCCAAAGCTTTGTAGGTTGATTTGTGTTATTATGCCGAAAGTTGGCAATTTGAAGTTTAAAAGTTTTTCCCAAGTTTGACCGTAGGTTGACATTTTGCCTATCGGGTTTGGAATTTTCTTTTAGAACTTGGAATATTTCCTTTTTGTTATTTTGAATTTGTCTACAAAATTTGGTGTCATTTGGAATTGGATTGATAGGATTCGGACGCATGGCTGTAATTCTAGAGGTTCTTGAACTTTTCTTTGAAATTCATGGGTTTTGATGTCCGATTCATAGTTTTAGATGTTATTTTTCTGTTTTGATTGCCCGAGCGAGTTCGTATTATGTTTTTGGTCTAGTGTGGATGTTTGGTTTGGAGCCCCGAGGGCTCGGGTGAGTTTCAGACGTGTTTCAAAATGGTTTTGAACTGAATCTGGGTTGCTGGTGTGATGATGCCTCAAGTGTCGCAATTGCGAACACCAGCATCGATTGTTATCTTAGAAGCGGGATCTCAGTTATGGCATTTGCAATGCCCGGGTCACAATTGCGAAGTGGTAGCTGGGTTGGGTAGGTTTGCATTTGCGACGTTTTTGTCACATTTGCGAGCGAAGAAGGCTTCATAATTCGAAGCCCATGTTACATTTGTGACTTCCTGCATTGTCTGTAAGTGCCGCAATTGCGAGGCATTCTTCGCAATTGCGACCCAGTGTCGCAATTGCGACATCTGCAACTGAACAAAAGGTTGAAAAGTCGGGATTTTATTTCATTTTCTCTCATTTTAGAACCCTAGACTCGGTAGGAGGCGATCCGGAGAGGGGATTTTCATCTACAATTATTGGGTAAGTGATTCTAATCAATTTTCAACTATATTTCGTGATTATATATTAGATTTAGCATCAAATTTATGAGAATCAAAGAGAAAATTTGGGACTTTTATCAAAGTTCTAAAAAATGAAAACTTGGGTTTGAGAGTCGATTTGGACTCGAATTTGAAAACAAACCACATATATGGACTCGTGGAGTTATAGGTAGTCAGAATCTACCCTTGGCCCGGGTTTTGACCGAGCGAGCCCCACGTTGGATTTTATTGACTTTTGGGGAAATGTATAAAGATCATAGCTTTATCTATCGTAATTGATTTTCATTGCATTGTTTGATGATATTAAGTCATTTTTGGTTAGATTTGAGCCGTGTGGAGACGAATTTTAGGGGAAAAGCTATTTTTGAGGGTTGATTTGGCCTAGTTAAGGTAAGTATCTTGTCTAAATTTATGTGGGGGAACTACCCTTTAGGATTTGAGTTGATTGAGTTATTTGTATTATGTGAAAGACGTGTACACGAGCTATATGTGGTATTTTGACCGGTTTAAACCTTTATAATTCTTCCATGCATTTAATTGAATTGTCATAACATGTTATATCTTTCATTGCTTAATTTACTTTCACATGCTCTATTTGAGGTTCTTAGCACTTGCTCTATCTTTTGTTGTTGTGTTTGCTCATACATGCCTTAGTTGAAGTTATTACCTCTTTTTATTATTTTGTTACTTCTCTTATTGTTGAATTACTCTTACTTGAAGTTGTTGTTTTGTGGGAATATCTTCTTGTTGTGTTATTGATGTTGAAGTTGTAAAAGCTATTATCACATTGAGGTTGATATTGTTGATTGTTGAGATATCCTTCCTTGTTGAGTATTTCTCAATTCATGTTGTTATTATTGAGATTCTTGTTCATATTGTAGTTGAGCCATGGGCCATATGTTATGGTAACATTGGTATTGTTGATGTTGGCAAGTTGTGGCATATGGGCACATGTGGTATAAGTTGTTATTGTGTTGTGATATTGATGTGCATGCGGCGATATAAGGATAGAGGCTGATGTGCATGCGGCAGCATAAGGTGGGGTTTATGTGCGTGTTGCTAGTGGGGGAATTACTTGAAGCCACGCGGCGAGATAAGGGGGCTAAAGCATGTGTCGCTATTTCGGGAAAAATGTTTTCAAAAATACCAAAATGTAAGGTTCACGCGGCGATATTATATTCTATGTGAAAAGGGCTTGTTGGTTGAACAATTTTGTTGCCCTTTTCATTTGCCTTACTGTTATGTGTCTGTATTTGATTAATTGATGTTCTTATCATGTGTTCACTCCTCGTTGGCTTTATTGCTTAAAATTCTATTATTAGTTTACTTTATTGTACTGCTTTGTTATCATTCATATCTTCGCTTTCCGTTAATTGCCTATATTTTACTTTGTTCAGTTTTCTTGTCCTAGTAAGTGTCTTGACTTGTCCTCGTCACTACTCTACCGAGGTTAGGCTTGATACTTACTGGGTATTGTTGTGGTGTACTTATACTATGCTTCTATATATTTTTGTGCAGGTCCAAGTACATCTTCTCGTGCCGGACGCTAGTGATCGATCAGTTATTTCCGGAGACTTCAAGGTATACCTGCTCGACGCCCGCAGGCCTCAGAATCACCTTCTGTTGTTTTTTCGTTATTGTTTATCCTATTATCAGATAGTGCTGTATTAGAGATTTTAGAACATTTTGTAGAGCTTATGACTTGGTTCCACCGGTTTTGGGGATTTTGTTGTTGATGTTCTATTTTGGAGTTATTATGAGCTTTATCGGTTTATTTTATTATCTTAATTTGTTATTTCAATTAAGCTATCAGTAGTTAGGCTTACCCAGTCTTAGAGACTAAGTGACATCACGACATTCTAAGATGGAAATTTGGGGTCGTGACAAGATTAAAGTTGAATGGGTTGGCGAATGTTGTATTACACTCAAGGGTAGGAAGTTAAGGTATGTGAGGCTAACTCTCTATGTTTAGAAATATTAATGATTCTCTCTACACTACGTTTCTTTTACAATGTTACTAATTGCCTCAGAAATATAATTAAGCTTAGTTCTTTGAATGGTTGCAGAACTTCTATTCTCTAGCTACTTAATTTGTTCATGACTATAATCAATATATACTTGTGTTTGATGCCCATGAGTCTCATTCTAGATTACTTAGCATGTCATAAAAGTTGAAGCTTAAGTTCTCATAACAGCTCATGAATATATGCCCTAATATAGTTCTATTAGGCATTCTAGTATCATGTAACTCAGTATGGTTCATTATTTCAGTATCATGTATTACAGTATGATTCTCAGTTCCTGATTTTAAATCCATGAATGTTGAACACCCGTATTTGGGCCTGAGGCCGTACTTTTTATGCTTTATGCATCTTTGGGCCTGAGGCCGCAGTTATCTATACATATGCTTGGGCACGAGGCCGTAGCTTGTGCACACATATATATTGGGCTCGAGGTCGTAGTTTATTTATTCAGATGAATAGGTGGTTCATCATTCAGAAGAGGGAGTATTCATATCCTTTCTTCCTTTGTTCAGTTCAAAGTTATCAGTTATCAGTTCAGTTACCAGTTTAGTTACTAGTTATCAGTTCTCAGTTATCAGTTATTAGTTCTCAGTTATCAGTTTAGTTTCAGTTTCAGCATTTACAGTTCCTTCTTTCAGTTACTTTACATACCAGTACAATTCAAATGTACTGACATCCCTTTTGCCCGGGGCTTGCATCTCACGATGCAGGTAATGATTTACAGGTTGACGATTCAGAGCGCTAGGATTCTCATACCATCTATTTGGTGAGCCCTAGTTCTTTCGAGGCATTATCATTACTTTACATTCTTTTGGTATTATTACAGATAGTCAGAGGCTTCATAGACTAGAGTAACAGTTAGACAGAATCGCAAGCTTTTCATGTTAAGCAATGTTGGCTGTAGATATGTTTTAGACTTATATTAGTGTTTCCGCACTTGATTTATATCATTCAGACTTTATATCAGTATGTGTTAGTTTATATTCCGTATTCAGTATATTATGATATTACATGTTGATTCAGCCGGCCAGTTGGTTCTTTTGGTCACATGTAGTCAGGCAACGGGTGCCATGTTATGTCCATGCCCAGGTTCGGGGCGTGACGCTCATGTACTGGTGACACCAGATTTCTGGGATTAGAATAGTCCGTATTATGTTATGAGTTTATTTAACGTATTACAACTTTAATTATCGTTAATAATTGTTATTACTCAGCTTTAAATTATTAAGATGTTAAATTGGCTATCTAGTGTTGGCTTGCCTAGAAAGTATGGGCACCATCACGGCCCCGAGGTTGGGATTTCGGTTCGTGATAGTGGCGACCGTCCAGATCCAATAAGAATGATTTACAACACTATCGAGGCGGACGACCTGATCCCATAAGAATGATTTACAACACTGTCGAGGCGAATGACCCCATCCCATTAGAATAGTATGTAATTCTACCGAGGTGAACGATCCGATCCCATTAAAGTAGAGAAACTCTCTCACTCGCGAAAGTACATGAGAGTCGAGAAGACACGGAACTACCGTTCATCAAATATTTCACAATTTCCAAAGCAAGAGACTCGGTCAATATTTTATTCTAGTCTTAATCCCAGTCATAAATTAAAGAAATCAAATATACAAGATTAATACAAATAACACATTTAAGGCATGATAAGAATCTAAGTCTACCCGGATATAAACATGAATATTGCCACGTACGGACTCTCGTTACATCGTGTGTACATAGCCCCCACAAAAAGCAGCACACAATAATTTATACACCTAAGGGGATAATTCCCTCTTACAAGATTAGGCAAGAGACTTACCTCGCTTCCAAGCCACTACTCGGCTCTAAGACCTCACTAGTAGTCCCCAAACGATGCCGAGCAATCCAGAACTAGTCAAAAGTCGTACAAACTAATCAATATATGCTCACAAGTTCATAGTTTATCTATTAGAGTAATTTTCCAGCTCAATTTGGAAAGTCCATAAAAGTCACCCCCGGGCTCACGCGCCCGAATTTTAGAAATTTTCAAAGATAAACATTACCCATGACATTATGAACTAAAAAATTTAGCTTGTTCCCAATTCCATAATCAATTTCGTGGTCAAGTTTCATTTTTACCAAACCCTAAGTTCTTCAATAAAAATCCCAAAATTCCATAATTTCTATGCTAAAATCTACCCATATCCATGTATTTAACTTCAAAATTGGTAGAATTCACTTACCTTGTAACGTTGATGAAAATCCCCCTCAAAAGAGTTCTCAAATTTGTCCAAACCAAGGAAAAATGTCAGAGAAATGGGCTAAGTCCCACCCAGGGATTTCTTCTACGCGATCGCGGAAAGTTGCTCGTGATTGCGAAGTACAATTATTCCATCTGACCAAAAATGCCCTTCGAGTTCGCGACAGACCGGTCGCATTCGCGATTCGCCATCTTTCAGCCTTCTACATTCACGATCCCCCAGTCGCGTTCGCGAAGGCCAATAACCTTGCAGCCTAACTCGGCTCCTCCCTTCTTCGCATTCACAAAGGGGGATCCGCGTTCGCGAAGAGGAACCTGATCCTCCATCGCGTTCGTGGGGACCTCCTTGCATTCGTGAAGAGTAAAATCTCAGGCCCCTCACCAGCCTTCCTCGCGATCGCGAAGCACAGCAGCACACTAGCAATTTCAGCTAACTTTCCAGGTGGGCCGAAACACACTTGAGCCACCCAGGACCCCGTCCAAATGTACCAACAAGTCTATAATCATACTACGAACCTACTCGAAGCCTCGAAACACATAAAATAACATCAGAACCTAGAATCGCACCTCAAAATCAAATTAATCAATTTTTAAGCTTCAAACTCATTTCAACCAACTCCGAACGCGACGAACCATAATTTGACAACTCAGAATAATGCCAAATTTTATGCACAAGTCACAAATCACAATACAGACCTATACTATGGCTCGGAATCTCAAACAAACATCGATAAAACCAAAGTCAACTTCAAATTAAACTTAGGAAATTATATAACTTTCAAAATGCCAACTTTAAATAATAAGCGCCGAAACGCTCCCCTTCTAGCCAAAACATGATCCAAACATACGTCCAAGTCCAAAATCATCATACGAACCTATTTGAACCTTAAAACCTTGATTCTGAGGTCGTTTTCTTAAAGTGTTGAGTCAAGTCAAACTTTGCCACCTTACGCCACTATTATGAAACTAAGTATTGTGATTCAACCCGAACCCTTCCAAAACCAAACCAACCATCCCTACAAGTCATAAAATAGTAAAAGAACATGCGGAGGTCTTAAATAGGGGAACACAGATGTAGAAAGCATAACGACCAATTGGGTCGTTACATTCTCCACCTCTTAAACAAACGTTCATCCTCGAATGGGTTTAGAATCATACCTAAAGTGCTGAATAAGTGCAGATATCTGCTCCGCATGTCCTCTTTAGTCTCCTAAGTCTCCTCCTCGACCGGTTGACCCCTCTACTGCTTAAATCTTCTTAGACCTTAGCTAGCGGGCCTGTTTGTCAACAAGGGAAATTGGATCCTCCTCATAACCCAAGCGCTCATTTAGCTGAACTGTGTTGTAATCCAACACATTTGACTTGTTGGCATGGTACCTCTAGAGCATAGACACGTGGAATATCGGATGAAGTACCGACAAATTGGGAAGCAAAACAAGTCTGTATCCAACCTCTCCAACTCGCTCCAATACCTCGAATGGACCGATGAACCTCGGACGCAGCTTGCCCCTCCTTCTGAATCTCCTGATACCCTTCATTGGCGAGACTTTCAAAAGAACTTTCTCGCCCACCATGAATGGGAATTCACACGCCTTCTGATCCGCTTAACTCTTCTGCCTGGATTGTGCTGTGCGAAGTCGCTCCTGAATTAACTTTACCTAATCCAAGGCATTCTTTACCAAATCAGTACCATATAACCTAGCCTCGTCGAGCTCAAACCAACTGATGGGGGAACGACATCGCTGACCATACAAGGCCTCAAATGGAGCCATCTCGATGCCAGGCTGATAACTGTTGTTATAAGCAAACTCGGCCAATGGTAAAAATTGATCCCACTGCCCTCCAAAGTTAATTACACATGCTCATATCCTCCAGAATCTGAACTGTCCGCGCCGACTGTCCGTTGGTCTGCAGAAGAAAGGCCATGCTGAGCTCTACCCGGGTACCTAACTCACTCTATATAGCTCTCCAGAAGTGTGAAGTGAACTGAGTGCCTTTATCTGAAATGATGGAAATAGGAACGCCATGCAACCGGACGATCTCCTGAATATAAATTTGGGCCAACCTCTCGGAAGTGTATGTAGTCATCATCGGAATAAAGTGTGCAGACTTGGTCAGTCTGTCAACAATAATCCAAATGACATCAAATTTCCTCAACGTCCACGACAAACCTACCATAAAATCCATAATGGTGAAGTAAGCCACCTAGCGTCTGGTGCTCGTACTTAACCTGCTGGCAATTTAGAGATCTAGCCACATACTCAACTATGTCCTTCTTCATCTGCCGCCATCAGTAATGCTGCCTCAGGTCATGATACATCTTCCTGGCACCTGGATGAATAGAATACCACGAACAATGTGCCTCTTCTAGAATCTTCTCCATTAGGCCATCTATATTAAGAATAAATAAGCGACCTTTGAGTCACAGAACACCATCATTGCCGATAGTAACCTCCCTTGCATCACCCTGTAGCACCGTCTCTCTAAGGACTAGCAAGTGAGGATCATCATGTTGACGAGTCTTGATCCGCTTGAATAAGGAAGACTGAGCCACAACACATACAAGATCTCAACTGGGCTATGAAATATCCAGCCTCACAAGTCGGTTAAGGATTGGGTGTCCAAATTCAATGGCCTCTCCTCCGCTAAAATGAATGCCAAACTACCCATACTCTCGGCCTTGCTGCTCAAGGCATCCGCGACCACATTCGCCTTGCCCGGATGATAAAGGATGGTAATATCATAATCCTTCAGTAACTCAAGCCACCTGCGCTACCTCAGATTAAGATCCCTCTACTTGAATAAATGCTAAAACGTCGGTGATCGGTGTAAGCATCACAGGACACCCCATAAAGATAATGCCTCCAGATCTTGAGGGCATAAACTATCACAGCCAACTTCAAATTGTGCACAGGATAATTCTTCTCGTGGGGATTCAGTTGATGTGAAGCATATGCAATAATTCGCCCCACCTGCATCAATACACAACCCAAACCAATGCATGAAGCATCGCAATACAAAGTATACATCCCCGAACCGGAGGGAAAAACCAACACTGATGTTGTATTCAATGCGGTCTTGATCTTCTAAAAGCTCACCTCGCAATCATTAGACCACCTGAACTGAGCACCTTTTGGGTCAATCTAGTCAAAGGAGCTGCAATAGATGAGAAACCCTCCATAAACCGACGATAATAACCTGCTAGCCCCAAGAAATTCTTGATCTCGATCATTGTGGTAGGACGAGGCCAGCTCTGAACTGCCTCGGTCATCCTGGGATCCACCTTAATACCCTCACCTGATACAACATGCCCCAAGAAAGCCACATAATCTAACCAGAACTCGCACTTGCAGAAACTAGCATATAGCTTTTGTTCTTGTATGGTATGAGGCACTATCCTCAAATGCTACTCGTACTCCTCCATACTACGCGAGTAGATAATAAGTCATTAATGAAGACAGTGAAAAATGAGTCAAGATATGGCTTGAACAACCGATTCATCAAATCCATAAATACCCTCGGGGGATTAGTCAAGCCGAAGGACATTACTAAAAACTCATAGTGCCCATATCTAGTCTAGATTGCCGTCTTCGGAATATCTGAAGCACGACTCCTCACCTGACGATACCCAGATCAAGTCAATCTTCGAGAACACTCTAGCACCCTGTAGCTGATCAAACAAATCATCAATGCGCGTCAACGGGTACTTATTCTTGATAGTGACTTTGTTCAACTGGCGTTAATCAATACACATCCACATACTCCTATCCTTCTTCTTCACAAATAATACAGGTGTACCCTAAAGCGAAACACTCGGCCTAATGAATCCCTTCTCGAGCAACTCCTGAAGCTACTCCTTTAATTCTCTCAACTCATTTGGTGCCATGCGATAAGGCAAAATAGAGATGGGTTGGGTGCCTGGCACCAAATCAATGCCAAAATCGATATCCCGATCTGGTGGCATGCATGGTAGATCAACAGGTAATACGTTGGAAAACTCCCGCACCATAGGTACTGTATCTATCATGGGATTCTCCATAACGGTATCCTGAACAAAGGTCATATAGGCCAAACAACCCTTTTCGACCATATGTTGAGCCTTCAAGAAAGAAATAACCCGACTGGAAGTACTAATAGATGAAAACCTCCACTCCAATCTAGGCAACTCAGGCATCCCTAAGATAACAATCTTAGCATGGCAATCAAAAATGGCATGGTACGGAAATAGCCAGTCCATGACCAGGATAACCTTGAAGTCAATTATCGAGCAATAGAACATCTGCTCTGGTCACATAACCATAGAAAGTCACTACCTAGGACTGGCAAACCCAATCCACAACAACAAAATCACCGATTGATGTGGACACACATATAGGAACACCCAAGGACTCACGAGATACATCCAGATAAGGAACAAATAGAGAAGAGACATAGGAATAAGTAGACCCTGCATCAAATAGTACCGAAGCATCTCTACGGCAGACAGAAATAGTACCTGTGATCACTGCATCAGAGGCTGCTGCCTCTGGCCTGGCTGGGAAGGCATAGAATCTAGTTAGAGCGCCACCTAACTGGCTTCCACCTCTAGGGCGACCCCTATCCACCTACCCTCTGCGTCAGGCCAGCCGGAAGGGCGGTACAGCAGCTGGTGCGGTAATCATGGGCCGATGGTCCTACTGCACTGCCTTGCCCCAAAGCTTAGGACAAAACCTCTTCACGTGGTCCAACTCCCGGCACTCAAAACAAGCTCTCTGAGTGGAGAACTGTTGACTTTGAGTCTGACCCTGATAGCCTGAATACCCACTAGAGGAACACGAAATAGCTTGTAGGCAATAAGTACTCTCTAACCCTCGCTTTGTAGTCGGTTACCGACATCTGACCCTGTTGAAACCGCTCAAACTGACCTCGAAGATCCTCTCTCTCTGAAGGTGGAATATACTTCTCTAGGAAAAGATGTGTAAACTGATCCCAAGTCAAAGGAGGTGAACCTACTGACCTACTTTGGAGATAAGACTGCCACCATCTACGGGCCTTGCCCTTTAGCTGACATGTGGTGAAGTCCACCACTTTGGACTCCAATACTCCCATATTTTGTAGCCTCTCCTTGCAATGGTCAATGAAATCATGTGGTTCCTCTGGCCGCTCACCACTCACCGCTCACCGCTAAAGACAGGAGGACAAAGCCTAGTCCTTCTATCCAGCCACTTCTGCTCCTCAACGGTTGCGACCAGTGTAGTCTTTGGTCTAACAGCTGCAACCGGCTGAGTCCTTCCCACAAGTAGTGCACCTGGGGTTTGATAAACGGCAGCAGCGTTCCCTGGAGCATGAGCGGTAGGCGTCTGTGCTCCCCCTCCCGCCTGAGATATGGCTGGATCCATTGGAAATAGTCCAGCCTGGGTCGTAGAATCCATGAACCACAGCATATGGCCCAAGACCTACTAAAAGCCCGATGCGGTCATAAAATCTACTGGGGCCGGCTCAGCTGCAGGTGCCTCGTCCTGCTCCTCAATAAATCCACTAGTGGTAATACAGGAGCAACTCTAGGACACCCTCGTCCTCTAACAAGAGTTGTGGCCCTCCCTCGGCCTCTGCCTCTGCCTCTAACAACCAGGGGACAACCCCTCGGCCTTCGAGTACAGCCGTAGCGTGCGTTCTAACCATCTGTGAGAGAATAAGAGAAATATACTTAGTACAACATCAACCGCATGACATGATATGAAGAAAATAGAAGTTTCCTAACACCATATAGCCTCTCGAAGATAAGTACGGACATCTCCAAATTGATTCGCAAGACTCTGCTAGGCCCGCTCATGACTCGTGAGACTTATGTGAACCTAGTGATCTGATACCAAAATGTCACGACCCAAATCCTATCGTAGGTCGTTATTTTTCCCAACGGTGTTGTTAGGCAAGCCAACGGTAAACCTCCAACTTATTATTCACTTTTACTCTTAAAATCAGAAATTTCTTTAAATACACCAAATCAAATGGAGATCGCATGGAAACATATGTACTTCTTTACCAAATACCAAGTACGAATAAGACTTAAATCACATTGATAATAATAATAAGTACCAACAGTGAATAACCACTAGCAGCCCCCAAACCCCGGTGTCACATGTGTATGAGCCATCTAGGGAATATACAAAACCACTACAGCTACTGTCTCAAATGAAATGGACAAAAACAATAAATAAGATAGAGAGAGACTCCGGGTGCTGCAGACCGAAGCATGGAAGGCAGCTCACCCTAAGTCTCCATGTGATGCGTCTATGCACCCGTATGACCACTGGAAGTACCTGTCCCACTACCTGCACAATTAGTGCAGAAGGGTCTCATGAGTACGTAAATTAACGTGTACCTAGTAAATATCTAGTCTAACCTCGAAGAAGGAGTGATGGTCGACTTGACACTTACTAGTGGTAAAAATAATAAAACACATAAAGCAGACAGGTATGAAACACAACAAGTAACAATGAAACAGATAAGCTTTAATAATATTTCCAAACATAGATCATTATGAAATCACTAAAATGCCACAACCGGTCTCGCACGGACTAAATCAACTAATATTGATACCAAATCAAATCTCCAGTGTTACACACAAGTCTGCCAAGGCGAACGGCCCGATCCTATAGGAATATCTCACGATACTGCCAAGGCGAATGTCCTAATCCCATAAGAATGATTTACAACCCTATCGAGGCGGACGACCAGATCCCAAAAGAATGATTTACAACACTGTCGAGGTGAACAGCCTGATCCCATTAGAATAATTTGTAATCCTGTCAAGGCAAACAAACCAATCCCATTAGAAGAGAGAAACTCTCTCACTCGCAAAAATACATGTGACTCGAGAAGACACGAAACAATCGTTCATCAAATATTTCATAATTTCCAAAGTAAGAGACTCAGTCAATATCTTACTCTAGTCTCAATCCCAGTCATAAATTAAAGAAATCATATATACAAGATTAATACAAATAGCACATTTAAGGCATGATGTGAATCTAAGTCTATCCGAACACAAACATGAATATAACTACGTACGGACTCTCGTCACCTCGTATGTCACGTAGCCCTCACAACAAGTAGCACACAACAATTTATATACTTAAGGGGATGATTCCCTCTTACAAGATTAGGCAAGAGACTTACCTCTCTAATAGTCTCCAAGACCTCACTAATAGTCTCCAACGAGGCCGAGCAATCTGAAACTAGTCAAAAGTCATACAAACTAATCAATAGATGCTCACAAGTTCATAATTCATATATTAAAGTAATTTTCCAACCAAATTCAGAAAGTCATAAAAATGCACATTGGGCCCACATGCTCGGATTCCAGAAATATTTGAAGATAAACGTTACCCATGACATTACGAACTCAAATATATAGTATTCCCAATGCCATAATCAATTTCGTGGTCAAATGTCATATTTACTGAACTCTAGGTTCTTTAATAAAAATCCCAAAAATCCACAATCTCTATGTTAATCTACCCATAATCCATGTATTTAGTTCAAAAATTCGTAGAATTCACTTACCTTCTGATGTTGGTTAAAATTCCCCTCAAAAGAGCTCTCCAATTCGTCTAAACCAAGTGAAAATGTGAGAGAAATGGGCTAAGTCCCGAAATAAAAAGTTGCCAGCCCAGGGGTTTCTTCTTCGCGATTGCAGAAGGTTGCTTGCAATCGTGAAGACCAACTGTTCTAGCTGACCAAAAATGCTTTTCGTGTTCACGGCAAGTCGGTCTCATTCTCAATGCGCCATCTCCTAGCCTTCTGCTTTTGCAATCCCCCAGTCGTGTTCGCGAAGGCCAATAACCTTCCAACCCAACTCAGCCCCTCCCTTCTTCGCGTTCACGAAGGGGGATCCGCGTTCGTGAAGAGGAACCAGATCCTCCATTGCATTCGCGGGGCCCTCCTCACATTCGAGAAGAGCAAAATCTTAGGCCCCTCACCATCCTTCTTCATTATCGTGGGACTACCTTCGTGATCACGAAGCACACCAGCAATTTCAGCCAACTTTAACTTAACCCTGGATGGTCCGAAATACACCTGAGCTACCTCGGGACCCCTCTAAATGTACCAACAAGTCCATAAATATACTAAGGACCTGCTCGAAGATTCGAAACACATAAAATAATACTGGAACCAAGAATCACACCTCAAAACCAAATTAATCAACTTCTAAGCTTCAAAGTCATTTCAACCAAATCCGAACGCGACGAACCATACTTAGAAAACTTGGAATGACGCTAAATTTTACGCACAAGTCGCAAATCACAATACGAACCTATTCCAAGGCTTGGAATCCCAAACGCACATCAATAACACCAAAGACCACTTCAAATCAAACTAAGAAAATTCTAAAACCTTCAAAATGCCAACTTTCAACAATAAGTACCGAAACGCTCCTGGTCCACCCGATACTCGATCTGAACATACGCCCAAGTCCAAAATTATTATACAAACCTATTAGATCTTTCAAATCCCGATTTCGAGGCTGTTTACTCAAAATGTTGGCTCAAGTCAAACTTGGCCACCTTAGGTCACTATTATGCAACTAACTATTCCGAATTTAACCCGAACCCTTCCAAAATCAAACTAACCATTCCCGCAAGTCATAAAATAGTAAAAGCACATATTTGAGGTCCTAAATAGGGGAACATGGATCTAGAAATCAAAACGACATATACGTCTAAACGTCGATAAGCCTTGAATTAGGGACATTTGTAGACCTATAAATTTTAAAGATCAAAAATATTTTGTTGGGCCTCTAGAAGACAAGCTTAAAAGTCCATTAAGGGTTTCATGGAGGCTACTCTACCCCACTACTTTTCCCTCTCACAACTATAAGTAGGATTCTTCGTAACACAAAAAGAAAACCAAGAACAACCTTCAATACCTTAGATTAAACTACATAAAATTCAAGAACAAGATTCAAGCCCTTTGATTAAAATAGGTCAAGATCAAGATCAAGGTTCAAGCACTTAGATTAAAATAAAATAAAATTCAAGATCAAGCTCAAAGGCTTTTGAATTTATTTCTTGAAAAGAAGAATCAAAGGATTCATAGAGATAGTATACTCATATTACTCAAAAATAAAATATTATGATTTTTTCAATCTTTGTCAATGTTATTGTTTCTGATGCAAATTGTTTGGTCTATAAATTTTAGCACGCTGAGTAGGCGAATTTCTACCTCTCATCATTGAAATTACTTAAAGAAAATTAACTCCAAATTAATTTCCTCTAAGGCTACTGATTCCAAGTTCTCAGCTAATGTGGAAAGCATCCTTGATGTTAACTTGTGAAGCATCAGACCAGTTATAATGAGCAAAACAAGCTTGTTGGGACAACAAGCACTCAAAGTGTCATCCACATTAAGTCATGTTTTTGGATCTTTATTCACTAAAGGAGAAAGATCCTCTACCAACATATCAGAAGGAGGAAGCAATGTTGCATAAAGAATTAAGAAGGCTCTAGCTCTATTTGACCTCTCTAGATCCAAGAACTCCGCTATGAAAGAAAATAATGATACTTCAAGTGATAGATCTCTCCACTTACACTGCATAATGTGAGTCAATCAAGGATCAATTTATGTGATAATCCATGATATCGTCCATTATCCATAGCATCCTTTCTTGGAGATCAAATACATTCCAATGAGTTAATTCTTTATAAAAATTTGTTAGAAAATAAATTGACATTTCTGATGGGACAAAATATGCCCTTTATCTATATGTTTTATCACAAATCATATCTGCAAAATTTGGAGCAATTTATGTGATGGCCGCATGGAAAATCAACAACACTGCATGCATAATATCTATGATGCTACATCCAACTATTTTGATCGTGTTGGCCCAACGACAAGGAGTAAGCTCAGATTTTGTGGAATCGACAAATATATATACGTTGGAGATGATGAAGAGAAGAAAATCTTCAACAATTGGGGCAATCTATGGGGGCAACATCTCTTATTCTATTTAAGTGGTTCCACGTCAAAGTCGTAAAACTACAAGGACAGAGGAACAAAGTAATCCTTCACCGAAATTGCAAAATCGCAAGAGGGATGCGTCAAATGATTCTTCACTAAAGTTACATTTACAGCTTTGTTCCCAAGTTGTCTTCATTCAATTGGTGATGTCTATTCACATCTCAATATAGCTCCTCTTTAGTCCCTCGTGTTTGTTGTTTTGCATATTACAAAAGGTATCTCACCATTTTATAAAGGTTGTCATTGGTAAAAGTCCCCTAGTCTATATGGAATTGATACTGGCTTTAAAATTCAAGAGAAGTTGAACTTTACACCTAAACGAGCAGAAACTTATGTATCTCCTTTATTCGAAAGAGTCGAGCAATTTGAGTAAAAAAGTTTGTGGAAACTCAAAAGAGATCTTTGTTCCACGTGGGATAAATTTAACTTGGTCTATAAATTTGATAATATTTGGACTTATCTAGTCCAGCATTGCTAAATTTTGAACAAAGTCTCTATGTGTAAGAATTGCTTTATCAGGTAAAGTGGTATTTAAGCACAACTTTGAATTAAGAAGCTTAATACCACGTGGAAAATTCATAAATGACTTGGTATTAGCTTTGAAATGCGAGTTCCAAATTACTAAGTTTAATTTAATGAGTTCGAAGTTCAACTTGGGGGGAACTCCAAGATTACTTGTAGCTAAATAAAAAGCATTATATTCGAGGTGGATACTTCAAGTCTCATTTCAAGCTTGACACTCATCTAATACTTCGATAAGCCTTGAAGTATAGAGCATTTTTAGACATGTAGATATATATGATCAAGTTCATTAACTTGGGCCTTTACAATACAAGCCCAAACTTCATTAAGGGTTTCCTAAAGGCTACTCTACCCTAAACCCTAGCTGATACCCATAAAAGAGGTCACATATTCCTTTGAAAGTATCTCGAAATTTTCATAAACTCGTAGGATATCAACAAAAATATCAAGATATCTATTATTTTCTCAAGTCCAATCGTTCTTCCTAATCAAGATCAATTCGGAGTGCAATTGGATGCTTCTTGACATGTATTTTCTTTCATTCATTTGTATTTCTTTCATTGCCTTTCCTTTTTTGTTAATGCAAAACGAGAAGACTAAGTTCTTCTCAAGCAAGGATTTATTCTTTCAAAAGCTTGCTACTTTCGAGACTAGTACATTAACAAATTCGAGGCAAACACCTTTAAAAGAGACAAGATCTTTAAAAGTTCAAGGTAGAGATCTTTAAAGATTCAAGATGAAGACCTTTAAAAGTTCGTGACAGAGACCTTTAAGAGTTCGCAACGAAGACCTTTAAAAGTTTGAGGGGGAGATCTTTAAAAGTTCAAGTCAAAGAATTTTTGGAAGTTTGCAGCAAATCCCTTTAAAAGTTAGAGACTAACCCCTTTAGAAGTTCAAGATGAATATCTTTAAAATTTTGCGGCGAAGACCTTTAAAATTTCAATACGAAGACATTTAAATGTTCAAGACGAAGTCCTTTAAAAGTTCGCGGCAAAGTCCTTTAATAGTTCGATACGGACCCCTTTAAGAGTTCGAGACAATATTTTTATAAGTTCGAGATTAACACCTTTAAAAGTTTGAGATGAACACTTCAAAAGTTTGCGATAAACTCCTAAAAAGTTTGCGAAGAATGACTCTAAAAGTTCACGTTGAACACCTTTTAAAGTTCGTGATGAATACCTTTTTTAAGCCTGAGGCGAAGATTTTTATTTATCCATGAGTTTCTTTAGGATTGTTACTCATACCCATTTTAACTTAGGTACTAATAGAATATTTTTTCGTGCATCTTGAACATGGTTCAGTTTAGAGACTCAATATCCTTTTCATCCATGTCCAAGTATCTTGTAATTTTATAACACGTGGATAGCAAGGTGGAGACCAGATTGCTAGTTGATACATATTGATTGGCTTATATGCAGCTTCCTTGCCACCATTGAAAAATCCATTCTGTTTAGTAGATTAGACTTTTGAACACACCAAATGTAAGTCCAATATGTGAAATCTTTCTTCTATAATCACCAAGTTAAGAATGTGAAAATTTCCTTCCCATGCCAAGGACGGCGAATGCTTAAAAAAAAAGTGCATTGAAGTGATGTCTTAACATTTAGTGGTGAATTCATTACATTCCCATCTATTCGGAGTAGGCTGACAATATCCTTCATGGGAGCCATCGGACCTTGAGGGGCACAAATATATATGATGTTGTTTATGCTTCATTGTTTACTTATGATCATTCTACAAATATCATACAAGCTTTTTGTGTGGCTTAGTGTCCCCTCACTAACACGCTGATCACCTCGTTTGGAGAGTTATTCATATCACTTTGGGACTTATGCATTATTGGGGATCTTTTTATAATAGGGTCTTCTTATGAACAGGTCGTTCTAGATACTCGAGAATTTACAGGTGCTTAATGATAAGGAGAAGAGGTTCCTTCCGCAAGCTCGTTAGTAATTATTTAATTCATTTCACCAGCACCAAAAGCAAAACACTAAAAGTCTAAACGTCCTGGTGAGAAGAAGGATAGTGTTTTGGTGCAAGAACATGCAAAGTATGAATAACCTTTAGCCAGAAAAAAAAAAGTCAGCTCGTTCGAAATTAACCCACAACCCTATTGGGCCATGGGTGAATGGTTAATTGGTCAGATGTTGAAGAAATAATATTCATTAAACTTCGTGTTAAAGAAAGATGAAATATATTTGGCTGCCTTTCTATTATGTTGGTTATGTGTCTTTGTGCTCCCTACCAAAGAAGGCATCTTTAACATCCTAAGACTTTCAAGATATTGATCCTCCTAAGCATGTGGGCAAAACATTAGCCTTGTAGTTTCAGTCTTAGCAACCATCTACAGGGGCTTTAATACAATTTCCGATGGCTAGGCACTTAATCTTTCCAAAGTTTAGTTCCTGATTTATTACGTGTATAATTGGTTGCTATGCTACTTTAAGACTCATTATTCCCTAACAATTAGGTCAGTTACTCCTCTAATGGGCATATATTAGGAAACTGCCAGATACTTTGGGAATGAAGAGACTAGCAAATGTACACGAAGGAGAGGACACTGTTTGGACTTCAATAATGCCAAGTAAATCTCATCCATATTACTATAATGATGATGGTAATGAGCAAGATTTCAAGTCAAATAACATTTTAAGTATTTTCTTGAGTTACCTTCCTTTGAGAGATGGATCAACCTTCATCATTGAGCATTATAGTCCCAATTGCTTCGGTCATCAATTCTGTTTTTATCAAAACATCCTTAGTTGCTTGGATCGAGATTTCCTTGTGGCCTCACTATTTATGCCCAAGATAACTTGCATCTTGTCTAAAAGCATGTCAAAGGCCATATTTTCCCCTATTAATTAAGCCCCGGATGAAGAAGTATGTCTCATCTGATTATAAGTCGTGGTGGGCAAAAGCCCATGGAAACTTACTTGGAAACCACTTCCAATCCTTGGTAAATGTTGCTAGGCCAACTACCATCACGCAGTTAGAGAATATACCTCAAGAGCGTAACAAGGAAGACAAGCCTCCTTTAAAATCTAAGTGTCAAGAGACCTCCATATGAAAAATTTCGAAAAGAAAGGTTGCTTGCTCAAGCTCTATCAAACTTCTAACAAGCGACCATCTCAAGACGAAAGTAGTAGCAGTCAAGGAGATTGTAGTTGGAAGAAAGTGAAACCATATTAAAACAAGCTAGGAAAGACTAATTTGCATGTGGTGGAAATTTTTGACAATGATAGTATTCCTTCCAGGACTTTGACAGATATTAAAGAGGTAATTATTTAAACTCCCATCTTATTCCATAAAACTTTAATAAATTTACTAATTATTTATTTTTTCTATGCAGCCAAATGGCTTCGTTATTTTAGTAGAGTTACACCAAAGCAAGCCACAAGGTAACAGTGCATTTGTAGTAGGAAGACTCAGGGAAATTATTTTTGACATTCAAATTAGAGAAAGAGTTAACTTCTATTCCTCTAATCAATCTAGAGAAAAATTGGGATATGATTTTCCCAAATAACCAGCAGCCGTCGCGTCCATCTTTTACGAAAAAAGTTGTCTTGCACCTTCGAAAGAATCTTATATCGGATGCTTGGGCTAAGATCAAGGATAAGCTTTCCAACCTTACTACAGACCTTGCTTCCTCTCTTAAATAAGAAGTGATTCTCGAGGAGATAGATGGAAAAGATATGGATTTTCCCCTTTGAAGGACTTATTGAAGTCTTTTTTTGAGCTTGCCACTTCTTATGACTATGCAAGATCGACTCTTTCTAATAATGTTGTTGAAGTCAAAAAATCAAAGTTATTTTTAAAAGTTGGAAACATCTTGATTTTTTCTTGATTGAAAAGAAGGAGAAGGGCGAAAGACAGCCTAACACCAGTCAATCTATTAAGGAGGCGAAGGACAAGGCAAAGAAGTCAAAGAGAAGTCGTTCCTCATGATCGATCCACATAATGCTCAACATTTATGGAGATCAAATATATCTCAAGGAGGTCCGCATTATCCTGCACTCGAGAAAATGCTAATTAATGTTTGGTGTAAAAGATATATATTTCTATGCAAATCACCTCATATTTGGCTTTTGTTTTATGAAATTGGGATGTTAATTGCTACGATTCATGTTAAATTAAAGTAGTTTTGTGTGTAGGAATGAGTCGGGAGCAATTGGGGGCGAAACGAGCAAGAAATAAGCCAAAACGAGACAAAAACAGACGAAGGAGCATTGGGCGCCACAGGCAGCGCCTGGCGCCACCTGTGGCGCTGGGGGCAGAGAGTTGAAAAAGGGTACTGGACGCAGCGCCCTGGGGGGCCCCTGGCACCAGCCAGGGCGCCGACGTCGGGAAACTGTCCTATTCCGTCTAGAAGTCTACTATTTTCGACCCTACCCCTTCCCAATACCTATATAAACACATCCAAACCCAAGAGGGTCATATAGAATGTGATTTGGGAGGCAAAAACACTACGGAACATCGCACGGAAGCTTGGATCATCAGTTCTTCATCTTTGTCTAGTATTTTTATAGTTTATTCAATACTATTATTTTGATTGATTCAAACATGAGTGGCTAATCACCCTTTGTTCTGGGGTTGTGATTAGCCATGAATATTGTTGTTCAAAGTTAACGATTTCTTGATTATAATTCATAATTATATGGTTGTTTCTTCAATTCTATGTTTAATTGCTTAATTGTTTGGCCATCAATTAGGTTCTATCAACTATCTATGCTATGTTTGGGAAAACTATGTTTAGATTAGAGAAGAATTGAAGAAAGCATGTTCTTAACCTTTTAAGGGGGGCGGATTCGTGGTTAGGATAGGAATATACTTAATCACCATGCTTAATTGAATATCGTATTTTTATTGCGTTCTTGATAGATTAATTCCATAGGAATATAGGTGTTAATTTTATTAAGAATAGGCGAATAGTACTTCGGAAGAAGGCTATGAGAACATTTATCGATTAATTAACAACCATACGTGAATTATATGAACAAGAAGTTAATTAGAACACAATAGGATTGGTAAAATAATCACAACCCTGGAATATTTGTTCCCATTAATTAACAATACTTAATTTGTTCTTTGATAATACTAGTTATAAATTAGAGCTGTAGTTTAGAATAATTTATCTATCAAATTCGAATTTTGCTTGCTTAAATAATAATATTAGTCCGTTAGTAAGTAGTTAAATTAAGTCCCTGTGGGTACGATAACCTGGACTTACAATCCTATATTACTTGTCGACCGCGTATACTTGTGTGTGCGTTAGGGAGCAATAAGTTTTTGGCACCGTTGCCGGGGACTTAAAATTCTGCTACTTTACCAACAAGCTTATATTTGTTATTTACTCAAGTTTCACTTATCGGCTTACGTTGTTTGCATTGGCACAGGCTCTTCTATTGAATGCGGAGGAGTAGAAGCGCAAACAACCTTCTTCCTTTCGATCCTGAAATTGAACGAACACTACACAGAGTAAGGAGGGAGATAGAAGCCAGAACCAGAACTAATAGAGAGTTGGACATTGTCGTTCAACCATAGCCAATTGAGATGGTGGGTAATGCGGAACGAGCGGTAATCAAAGCTGCAAGACCAAATCTTGCCAACATGACTCAGGCGATTGTCAAACCTGAAATCACGGGGCACTTTGAGCTAAAACAATACATGGTGCAGCTGATCCAATCCACATGACAGTATGTGGGACTGTCGCATGAAGACCCACAGAGACATATTAAGAATTTTTTGGAAATCACAGATACTTATAATTATCCAAACGTGTCCAAAGATTATGTGAGGTTGACATTGTTTCCCTTTTCACTATTGGGGGAAGCAAAGGAGTGGTTGCAAAAGGAGCCTGCGAATTCTATCTACACATGGGATGACCTGGCCAGAAAATTCTGATCAAATTCTTTCCAACCAAGAAGACAAAGTCACTAAGAAGCCAGATTCTGGGATTTGAACAACGGGAAGGAGAAACTCTTCGACAGGCATGGAAAAGATATAAGAAGCTACTTAGGGATTGTCCACACCATTGCCAGACAGATGAGGTCCTGGGGCATACTTTTGTTGATGGGCTAGATGAAGCTTCAAAAATGAACCTCGACTCAACTTGCGGGGGCAGTTGCATGGCCAAGCCCTATAGTGAAATCCAACTACTCCTGAACAATTTTACTGCCAATAATCATAATTGGCAAGATGATGGTGACTCGCGCAGAGCAATTAAACAAAAGGGAGCTGGGTTGATCGAACTGGATGACCTTGCAGCTATGAGAGCAGAGATGGCGAAACTGGCCAATCAGATGAACAGAATGACGATGCAGCAGGTTCAACCAAGACAACAGGTCCAACAGATGTCGTTGTGCTGTGGGATGTGTGGTGACGACCATAAAAGTGATATGTGCCCCACAAATTCGGAATCCATATATTATGTGGGACAATAGAACAGGGGGCCATTAAATCAAAATACACAATATGGGAACACCTAAAACCCGAATTGGAGGAATCATCCCAACTTTTCATGGGGTGGTCATCAACAGCAGCAGAATCCAGGTAGACCATAAGGGAATTATAATCAACCGCAAAGGCAATCTCAACAGGCAGATGATAATACAAATGAGTTGTTAAAGCAGCTGGTGCAAGACAATAAACAGTTCAGAACAGAATACCAAACCCTCACCACAACAGTGAGGAATCTGGAACGTCAATTAGGATAGCTGGCCGGGGCTCAAAATACTCGAACAGCTGGAGCTCTACCCAACGATACTGAAGCAAACCCAAGGGAGGCACTGAATGTCGTATCATTGAGAAATGGAAGACAGTTGGAAGAGGTAGAATCGAAAAAGAAGAAGCTGGTGACCTTTAATGAAAAGCCGATCACCATAGAGGCAACAGTAGAGAAATCTAAGGAATTTGAGAAGCCGGCTGAAGAGGCAAGAGCTAAGAAACCCCCACAACTGGTTGCAAGGCCCCCACCTCCATTTCCACAGAGGTTACAAAAATTGAGGGATAATGAGGCGTACAAAAAGTTCCTTGACAGTTTGAAGCAGGTATAAATCAACATTCCATTGGTTGATATATTGCAAGAAGTGCCTAAATACGCAAAGTATCTCAAAGATATTGTGGCAAATAAAAGGAGATTGACTGAGTTTGAAACTGTGGCACTCACCGAGGAGTGTAGTTCTAGAATTCAAGGCAAGCTACCACAAAAATTGAAGGATACGGGTAGCTTCACCATTCAAATTTCAATTGGGAAACATGCCGTAGGAAGAGCTCTTTGTGATCTTGGAGCAAGTATAAACTTGATGCCACTCTCAGTATTCAAACAATTGGGGTTGGGTGACCCACGCCCAACAACAGTTATATTGCAGTTGGCTGACCGCTCCCTGGCTCACCCGGAGGGAGTAATTGAAGACGTCCTAGTCCAAGTTGGCTCATTCATATTTCCGGCGGACTTCATCATCATGGATTACGAGCCAGATCAGGACGTCCCATTTATTTTGGGGCGTCCGTTCCTAGCCACAGGCCGCGCCATTATTGATGTCTGCGAAGGTAAAATGACGATGAGAGTGGGTGATCAAGAAGAAGTATTTAATGTTTATAAAGCACTCCAGCTGCCAACCCATTATGAGGAGTTATCCATGATCACAGTGGTGGAGAATGTCTCTACATCCTTAGTGCCTTACATGAGTCCAGCTGATTCTATTGAACGAATATTGATTGGGGATATAGAATTTAACGAAGATGAGATGATGGGGGAAATCGAGCAAATACTGGACATATCTTGCAATTATATTCAGGGGTTCAGAAAATTCGAAGAATGAGAGGCCTGTTACTCTGACCCTTCCCAGGCCGTCTATTGAGGAAGCACCGAGGATAGAACTCAAGCCACTTCCAGCGCATCTACGCTATGCTTATTTGGGAAATTCTGAGACGCTACCAGTGATTATATCGTCCAGCTTGACCAGCACGCAAGAAGAGAAATTGCTTCGAGTCCTTTGAGAATACAAAAAGGCAATCGGGTGGACCATAGCAGACATCAAGGGGATTAGTCCATCTTTTTGCATGCATAAAATTTTTCTAGAGGATGGACACCACCCCAGTGTAGAGCAGCAACGGAGATTGAATCCTATCATGAAATAAGTGGTGAAGAAGGAAGTCATAAAATTGCTCGACGTGGGTATCATTTTTCCAATTTCTGACAGCAATTGGGTCAGCCCAGTTCAGTGTGTACCTAAAAAGGGTGAAACGACTGTCGTAGAAAACGAGAAGAATGAGTTGATTCCTACTCGAACTATTACGGGATGGAGAGTATGCATTGATTATAGGAAACTCAACAAAGCGACCCGCAAAGACCACTTCCCACTCCCATTCATTGATCAAATGCTCGACAGGTTAGCTGGGCATGAATACTACTGTTTTCTGGATGGCTACTCGGGATACAACCAAATTGTCATATGCCCAGAAGATTAAGAGAAGACCACCTTCACTTGCCCTTATGGCACTTTCGCCTTCAAGCGAATGCCATTCGGACTATGTAATGCACCAGCAACATTCCAAAGATGCATGATGGCTATTTTAACCGATATGGTGGAAAAATTCGTGGAAGTATTCATGGATGATTTTTCAGTTTTTGGGTCTTCCTATGATGATTGCTTAAAGAACCTCAGCAAGGTGCTAGCACGCTGCGAAGAAACAAATCTGGTGCTTAATTGGGAAAAGTGCCACTTTATGGTGCAAGATTGGGTCACAAAATCTCCAGGATCGGTATCGAAGTAGATAAAGCTAAAGTGGAGGCGGTTGAAAAATTACCTCTACCACTTTCAGTCAAGGGTGTCCGGAGTTTCTTAGGACATGCAGGTTTTTATAGACGATTTATTAAAGATTTTTCTAAAATTGCTACTCCTTTGTGCAGGTTGCTCGAAAAGGATGTATCTTTCAAATTTGATGATTCCTGCCTCAAAGCTTTTGAAGAGCTTAAGAAGAAGTTGGTGACTGCTCCTATCATCGTAGCACCGGATTGGTCTTTACCGTTCGAACTTATGTGTGATGCAAGCGACCTGGCCATTGGGGCAGTGCTGGGATAGTGAAAGGACAAGGTGTTCCACTCCATCCACTATGCAAGCAAAACTCTTGACGATGCACAACAAAATTACACCACCACAGAAAAAGAGTTGTTAGCAGTAGTATGGGCATTCGAGAAATTCCGAGCTTACTTGGTGGGAACAAAAGTCATAGTCCACACCGACCATGCAGCAATCAGGTACCTAATTACTAAAAAAGAGTCTAAAGCTAGATTAATGCGCTGGGTATTGTTGTTGCAGGAATTTGATGTGGAAATCAGAGATCGGAAAGGGACAGAAAATCAGGTAGCTGACCATTTATCCCGCTTGGAAAATCATGAGCACGTAGAAGAAGATGGACAGATAAAAGAAGTATTTCCAGATGAACATCTCTTTGCTATCAAGCATGATTCTTCCCCATGGTATGCTGATTATGTGACTACTTGGTGAGCGGTGTGCTTCCTCCTGAATTCAAGACTGAAGCCAGAAAAAGGTTCTTGCATGATGTGAATTTCTACTACTGGGATGAACCTTATTTATTCAAACAGTGTGCTGATCAGTTAATGAGGAGATGTACTCCGGAAGAAGAAGTGGAGTCTGTCCTGCATAATTGTCACGCCTCACCTTATGGAAGCCATCACGGAGGAGACAGAACAACAGCTAAGATATTACAGTCCGGTCTATTTTGGCCAACCTTGTTCAAGGACGCACATGCATTTGTTAAAAGGTGCGATCAATGCCAGAGAATGGGCACAATCACACGGAAGCAGGAGATGCCTCTAAACAACATTCTAGAAGTTGAACTTCTTGATGTTTGGGGAATAGACTTTATGGGACCGTTCCCACCTTCCAGAGGGAACAAATATATTCTGTTAGCCGTTGATTATGTGTCGAAATGGGTGGAGGCAATGGCTTTGCCTCAAATGATGCAATGGTAGTAGCTGCATTCGTGAAAAAGAATATATTCTCCAGATTTGGGACTCCACGGGCGTTAATCAGCGATGAAGGAACACACTTTTGCAATCAGCTATTAAGTAACCTTCTAGCAAAATACAGGGTGCGTCATAAGGTTGCTACAGCATATCACCCCCAGAAAAGCGGCCAAGCGGAGGTGTCAAATAGGGATATTAAGCAAATTCTAGAAAAGACGGTGAGCGTGAACAGGAAGGATTGGGCTTCGAAGCTGGATGATGCCCTTTGAGCATTAGGATAGCTTACAAAACACCAATTGGAACGTCCCCCTACAAATTGGTTTATGGAAAAACATGCCACTTGCCGGTGGAATTGGAGCATAAAGTATACTGGGCAATCAAAAGGCTGAATATGGATTTTGAAGCAGCGAGCGAAAAACGGCTTATGCAGATGAACAAATTAGATGAGTTCCGACTACACTCGTACGAGAATGCTAAGTTGTATAAAGAGAAGACGAAAAGATGGCACGACAAGCACATCAAGCCACGCTATTTTGAACCGGGCCAATAAGTATTATTGTTCAACTCAAGACTAAGGTTATTTCCCAGAAAGCTTAAATCCAGATGGTCAGGTCCGTTTGAAGTGGTGAGGGTCACTCCATATGGTGCAATCGAACTACGAGCTTTTAATAGTGAACGAAAATTTTTGGTGAACGGTCAGAGAGTTAAGCACTATTGGGGAGGTTTGATTAACAGAGAGAAAACCAAAGTCGTGCTCACCAATGAGTAAAGCAAAAATCTACGTCGTGCCGCGACGTTAAATTAGGCGCTTGTTGGGAGGCAACCCAATTTTTATCGTTTTACTTAGTTTAACTTCTTGTTTTATTCTTTTAGATTAGATAGGGGAATACAATTTATGTATACAATTATTAGATGTAATGTTGTAAGATATATAAGTGATATAAAAAAAAAAGGGGGAACTTTCTGCCTTCAGCGCCCAGGCCAGCGCCCAGCGCCGCCGGTGGCGCCCCAGGCAGTGTACTC
>MCJB01000203.1:115706-143468 GCA_002018475.1 Nicotiana obtusifolia
CAAGACCCCCCAGCGCCAGGAGGGGCGCTAGGCGCCGGCTGGGGGGGTGTCAGGTAAGTTTTCTATTTTTCTTTTTATTTTGTAATTTTGACCCATACCCGCTAACCCGACCCACGAACCCATTTTTACTAACCTTAACACCCATTAAGACTCCCCAACCCACCCATTTTTACCACTCCACAACACAAAACAGAACAAAACAAAACCTCTCCCTTTGCACGCGAACTTCTTCTTCTTCTTCCCTAAAAATTTCAGCTTTCTCCCTCTCTCTTATCTCTCTAATCTTCAGGTATATTACACTTTATCTTCTCCTTCATCTTCTCGTTTATTTTCGTTAATGTATTATATTTTATATGTATGTTCATGTTCCCTTCCCCAACAATCCCCATATCTTCTTCTCTTCTCTCACTTTCATGGTAGTAAGTTTGTGCGAAAATATTGTTTGGTTCTTGCTGTTATCGGAGTAGTAAACTAAAATTCCCTCTACTCCGTCAAAATCGGGAGGGTCACTATACTTCACCATTGTGGAAAGTGAAGAACACCTTTCATGCACACAATCTGTTTGTTTAAATGCATGAATGAGACTTTTTATGCACCGATGAAGTCTGAGTAGCCGACGACACTTGAATAGGCGTTTGAACTAAGTGTGGGGTATCTGGGGGGGGGGACGTTACTAGTTGAGGGATAGGAATTTGATGACGCAAATCTTCTTACGCTTTTACTCTTGTATATGTATGTTGTATAATCGTGTAAGAGAGCTTAATGTATGTATATTCCAGCATTAGCATAGAAAGTGCCGAGTTTTTACCTTTCGTTGTCGTTATTGCTTATTCACGTCGCCATGATCACTATTTATTTTTTTTACACATGGGGAAGTCTTGAGTACCCATAATTGGTATGGCAACACTTGCTTCTATGCTTAGAGTTTAAGTGTGGGGTCCTTTAATGACATTGTACCTACTGTACATTTAGTACACTTTGCTCACTTTTCTAGTTTCTCGTGTTGCAGGACATTATGGCACGTGATGATGCTAAAGGGAAAGGTCTTGGAAAAGCCTCCGCTACTTCACAGGTTCCAAAGAAACAAAAACAGGGAGAGGGCTCCGCGAGACAGTCCAAGGGAAAGCAAGTGGACGAGGGATCGCAGCAAGTCCCCTCCAGGCCTCGCCCTTGATTAGAGCTGGTTAATGATGCTGCAGCGGTATGGTATCGGAACTTTGTGCCAACTGGGCGCTATGTTTCCGAAATGGGCATAAACACAACTACTTTAGAAAGGCGGTTCCCGGACGTGCTCGCCAGACTACGCATCTCACGAATGGAAAAATTTCTAGACTGCCTAGGGCCAACCAATTTGAGTCTGGTTCGTGAACTGTATGCCAACTGGAACCATCATCACTCTATCTCTCATGTTCGCGGAACCGATGTGCCATTGGGTAAAGAAGCGCTGTGTAACTATCTAGGTGTTGAAAATGCCGATCCACAGAGACTGCAACGCCTCATTAAGAGTCCTCCTTATGAGCTGATACGGCACACATTGTGTGGCATCGATTCCAATGCCAAGTGGAACAGGATAGCAGGGGAACATTCATCTCTCTATGGTCAGGGCAGATTTCAACAACACTGCCAAGGTATGGCAGAATTTTGTGCACGCTAGACTGATGCCTGCTGAACACAGCAGTGACTGCACACGAGCCAGAGTGTGTCTGATCTTCTCACTCATGACCGGCCGACCTATCAATATCACTGAGATTATGCTCAACGAAATGGCCCGCACCAGTTTCGGGCGGCAGATTCGGCGGTTGTATTTTTGCAACCTTCTGACGCAGTACATGAGGTTCTTGGGAGTGCTTGAATATCCTGGGCACGACGAAGTTGTAGAGGCACCACCAGGGCTGATGGATATCACTGCCGTCATGGAAACGTCAGCCAAGCTCACCCCCGCGGCTAGATTGGAGCGTGAAGAAAATTTTAACAAATATATGCACAACGCTATCAATCTGCTCATGAGTCGAGCCGGCATCACTAATGAAGAGCGCATGCACCTGCGCGATGATCTTTCCAGCGCGTCTAAAGAGATTTTTGGGATTGCACCTGGCAGCCCTGTACATTCATCAGAGGACGCCAACACAGTGCAGGGCTTGGACAATGAGGGGGATGATGATGATGGCGCTACCGGACTTATGGCGTTGGTGCCTTTTGAGCTGGATTCCGAGGAGACCGGCACGGACTGACAGGGAGTTTCTTCTCACTCTACTTTGCTTTTGATATTTTCAATGCATCGGGGACTATGCATAATTTAAGTGTGGGGTGGGGGAACTACTACTTATGCTGGTGTTGTATGTTGTGAAAACTTGTGTGTTTTGTGATTTGACATTATGTAGTTTGTTAGTTTTAATTTATAGTTTTCAATTTATTTCTTTTAGTGTACAATGATTAGTATTTTTGTTCTCTTAATAGTTTATTTGTTAGAAAAAAAATAGATATATATATTTCAGATTTTTCCCGACGATGGATCTTTTTCTTGAGGGATAAAATTTGATTAAAAACAACAAAAAAAATTTGTTTTATTTATAACTTAGTTAGGTAATATTCCTTGGTTTTTCTTAAGGAACCGGTTCTTTTTCAAGGATGTAGCTCGAACCGGGCAATTTAATTTCTTTTTATGATTATTGTAGAAAGAACTGAGTTATATAGTAATACTTCTTGACATAGTTGATGCTAGTACAATAGGCTATGACACATGATCTAGTTTCCCGTTTAGTTGAATTGTAAGCCTAAGATACTGAAGAAAACCGCCCAATTTGTGACGCCCATTCTCAGTTCTTGACCATTATATCGTATAGTGTAATTACTGTTTAATTGTCTCAATTATGTATGCTTGCTTGACTTGAAATTTGAACAGAACCGTCGTGATTGAGTCATGTGCATGGTGTGAGTGAGGTTTTGATTCTCTGTGCTATCCTGTATAGTCTAGAACTTGCCTCGTGTGTTAATTAAAGAAAAATTGTAAGTTGGGCTAATCTAAGAAATGATATAGGCATTTTCTTGTTTGATTATGGATGTGCCTGTCACATCGAATATAAAATTGTCCGTTGCTAGCCCCTTTGAGCCTATAGACCTTTTTCTTTGGTACCTACATTACAAGTCATTCCCTTATTTTGTTCTTGAATTAAACCTTATTTGAACCTTTACCTCCTAAGGCACTTAGTCGCTAAAAGAAGTAAGGGTAAAGTTTGGGGGATTGCCTTGATTATGAGTGGACCCGTGAAAGGACTTGTCGGTGCAATAAAGCTAAAATTAAGAATCACTAGCTGATGAATATTTGTATGGAGTGTGAAAAGAAAGGAAAAACAAAAAGAGAAAAAAGAAAGAAAAATGTTAGTGAAAAATATATAGAAAAAAAAAACACCTCCTATTGAGTTGTGCTAGTGGAATGATAGAAATGCTGAATTGAAAAAGGATGGCTGTATATATGAGACAAGTTTAGTAATTGAAAAATAAAAGTGCTCAAATTGTGATTGTAGTGTATTAAGTGCTTAGGAGGACTAGCCACTATTACCAGATATATCCTACCCGTCCCCTACCCTACATTACAACCTTAAAAGTCCTAGTTGATCTTAGATTTGACTAACTCAATTAGTAGAAATCTACACTATGGGCAAGCTTATGGTACTATTACAGGAAGCATATGAGTTCTTTGTGAGAGTGAGGGCATTTGGTTCAACCTTGTGTGATATTATTCATCTATGTTCACTCTTCGGATTGTGGTAAGGGCACATGATTTCATGCGCGATTGATAATGTTGTAAATTATCTTGTTAGGTAAGTATATGTATTGAGATTGCTTAATGGTTGCGAGTCGCCTCTTGAGGTTGGGTGGTGACATTTGGGTTGTTGGATGATATTGAAGTATTATGCTTAAGTAGACTTTACGGGAAGTATATGGATTCATTGTGTGTTCATGCTTACTTGCTAGTGTTGATTGTGTTCAAAAGTATAATGTGATTGAAAAGTTGAATGCTTTGTGATGATATTAAGTGGATGTGGTTGGGAAGTTGGTATATAATCCCATTGCTCGAGGGCGAACAAGATTCTAAGTGTGGGGTGTTGATGTTTGGTGTAAAAGATATATATTTCTATGTAAATCACCTCATATTTGGCTTTTATTTTATGAAATTGGGATGTTAATTGCTACGATTCATGTTAAATTAAAGTATTTTTATGTGTAGGAATGAGTAGGGAGCAATTGGGGGGCGAAACGAGCAAGAAATAAGCCAAAACGAGACAAAAACGGACGAAGGCGCCACCTGTGGCGCTGGAGGCAGAGAGTTGAAAAAGGATACTGGACGCAGCGCCCTGGGTTGTGCCTGGCGCCAGCCAGGGCGCCGACATCGGAAAACTGTCCTATTCCGTCTAGAAGTCTACTATTTTCGATTCTACCCCTTCCCAACACCTATATAAACACATCCAAACCCAAGAGGGTCATATAGAACGTGATTTGGGAGGCAAAAACACTACGGAACATCGCACGGAAGCTTGGATCATCAGTTCTTCATCTTTGTCTAGTATTTTTATAGTTTATTCAATACTATTATTTTGATTGATTCAAACATGAGTGGCTAATCACCCTTTGTTCTGGGGTTGTGATTAGCCATGAATATTGTTGTTCAAAGTTAACGATTTCTTGATTATAATTCATGATTATATGGTTGTTTCTTCAATTCTATGCTTAATTGCTTAATTGTTTGGCCATCAATTAGGTTCTATCAACTATCTATGCTATGTTTGGGAAAACTATGTTTAGATTAGAGAAGAATTGAAGAAAGCATGTTCTTAACCTTTTACGGGGGGCGGATTCGTGGTTAGGATAGGAATATACTTAATCACCATGCTTAATTGAATATCGTGTTTTTATTGCGTTCTTTATAGATTAATTCCATAGGAATATAGGTGTTAATTTTATTAAGAATAGGCGAATAGTACTTCGGAAGAAGGCTATGAGAACATTTATCGATTAATTAACGACCATACGTGAATTATATGAACGAGAAGTTAATTAGAACACAATAGGATTGGTAAAATAATCACAACCCTGGAATATTTGTTCCCATTGATTAACAATACTTAATTTGTTCTTTGATAATACTAGTTATAAATTAGAGCTGTAGTTTAGAATAATTTATCTATCAAATTCGAATTTTGCTTGCTTAAATAACAATATTACTCCGTTAGTAAGTAGTTAAATTAAGTCCCTGTGGGTACGATAACCTGGACTTACAATCCTATATTACTTGTCGACCGCGTATACTTACGTGTGCGTTAGGGAGCAACACTAATTCAGTCCTCGAATCAAAGAGAACAATTCATAGAGAAGAATCAAGAAAATAAACATAATTGTACTTAGTAGTTAATCTACAGTAACTATTGTATTTTGTATTCTGAGCCAAATAAGTGATTTCTTGCTAAATCTAGATGACCGCAAGTGAGATGCATCTAGCTAAATCCGCAAAGCCGCAAGGACTTAAGGAGGAAGAAACAAGTAGTTTCTCACCAATTTCACATGAAATATCTCAAGTAAATCCTCTATAATCACCAAAGGACGAACTTCCAAGGCCTGCAAAAAGAAACAAAAAGAATAACACTCATTGAACATGCTATCCAAAGTCACAACGTCTATTTCTAGAGTCAAAATCAAAAACTTTTGTGGGTTGATCCATGCTAATCTAAGGATCTATCTTCGGCATATTTTGTGTTTATAAGAGTCAAGTTCTTATAGGATCGATTCGATCATGATTTAGACACTCGTATCACAAGGTATCGAATTTTCCATGGGAGTGCATAGAGATATGAGATCAACATTTTTCTCAATTGCAATGTTGAATTTAACTCAGAATTCAACAATCTCCAAATTAATTTTTCTTTTAGCTTGGTATTTGAAGAATAATAATTATGATTGCATTTAATTTTTTATATTTTAAAATTTATACGCCTGATATGACCAGTTTTGCCCATCACTTCTTTTTTCTTCAAATTGGAAAATAAAAGTTTCAAAACTACTGTGATGGTCTTTAGAAAGAGAAAAGATATTTCAAGCAAGAACGTTACTGCAATCATATCTGCTAATCGCAGTCATGTTGGCTGAATCACTCGATGTATGTTCAAGACTAGTGGCTTTGATGGATCCGAACGCTTTACCTCTTTGGAGATGGGGAAAAAGAACAGAACTCAAATAACAACTGCAATCTTTAGGAGCAACATCTCGTGATCTTTAGTTCCTCATCAAAGCCGCAAAGCCGCAAGAAGGACGCATCGAGTGGTTCGCTAAAATGGCAAAATCGCAGTTAATTTTTCATCTCAAAAATTTGTTTCAAACAAAAATCTTGGTTATTTTCTGATCGAGATTTACAGATCATGTTCATGGATTAACGCAAAATGTGCAAAAACACTATTTGCATCTGCCATTATATAATCTCTTCCCTTTTGCGTATGGCATTGCTACTTCTTTTGGTAGTATCCACTAATTTGGGACTTAATTTGAAAATCATATTTCGATCCAGATGTTTTTGGGATATCATAACCAACGAATGGCAAGTGGTTTTCCTTGTGTGAATCTTATTTCAACGTGAACTTGATATGTCAATCCACCTACACGTCTTACTTTTATTACATCGTGACTTAATCTGCGTATTGTTTGTTAAAATGGATAGTGTAACAAACTTCTCAAGGCTCGTTAAATAATTTGATAAGCCAATAATTTTTTTGTGTTTCAAGATATGGTTAACCAACATGTTAACTAATCGATTGCATAAATCATATTGGATTTTGCTTCTCTTTTTTGTTTTTTTTTTTTTTTTTTTTTGCAGTACCTTAACGCTATTCCTATAATAGGGTCGAATTATTGCGTGAAAGAGCTAGTGTGGGAAGATATCTTAACCAACCCCAAGGAACTACTCGTACATTATTAAATATAAATAAGAAATATTAGTCCTTGATAATTTTATCAGCATCCAACTGTTCTCGAATGAGGCCATTCAAGGATATAAAATCTCAAAGTGTAATAAAATAATTAATTAGAAAAGATTTCCTAATTCCTATTAGAAATTCATTGGCCCTTTAGGATTATCCCTATCATTTAATAACTCATAATTAGATCTTAGTAATTAATTATTTGTAACTTGACAATGTAAAATAGACTTTCAAGTGAATAGATTTAGATATTATATAAGGATGATTGGCATGCTTGGAGGGACCAAATTTGCTCTTCATCTATCCTCTCACAAATCAGATTTGCAAAATCTAGAGCAATTACTATAATGGCTGTAAGGAAAATCAACAAAATGCATGCAATAATATCTATGATGATATATCCAATGAACGTGATTGTGTTGGCCCGATGACAAGGAGCAAGCTCAAATTTGGTAGAATCGATAAATATAAAAATTACATCTTCTTTGGAGATGACGAAGAAAAGCAGTTCTTCAACAACGGGGGCAATCTCTGGGGCAATATCTCTTATTCTATTCAAGTGCTCCTCGCCAAAGCTATAAAACTGTGGGGTTCAGCCCCATATTCTATGTGTTAAAGTTTGAAAGAAATTATGTGCCTTTTTTGAATACAGAAAAATGGAAAACAAACTTTTCTTCTGTTTATACTATAGTTTACACAAGGTGTAAGGTCATGGATGATATTATGTGAGTCATTGCTTTGCAACAAATAGCAAACTTTTTTTCAATTGAAGACACACCATCAGAAAGATAGAAAGAAGAGTGAGGCATCACAGATAAGACATAAGAAAATAATCTGTGAGGAAAATAGAGAGTGAGCGATATTATAGTGAGGTGAAAATATCAAAAGAGGGTTATTTCTTTTGAGTGTTATAGTAGTCTTTGAAGTATTTACTCAGGCCTATAAAGTATAAAATTTCTTGCTATAGTGATATCAGTTGCTCCTCTCGGGCCGTGGTTTTTCCCTTATTCAGAATGATTTTTCACGTAAAAATCTCGGTGTCCTTGTTTCTCTTATTATTACTGTTGGTTAATTTTTAGTAATATGAATTTATTATAGTTATATACTGTGAAAATTATTTCTGTGGGGATTATTTTTTTTCAACAACTGGTATCCGAGCATAGGTTCTGCTCGTTCACAGAAATATCTTCACGGTCGGTAGTACTATACTCAGTGGAAAAATATAATACTCAGATAAAGTGTGAAGTAGTAAAATTTAACGGAGATAGCAGTTTCAAAACATGACAAGGAAGGATGAGAGATCTGCTCATCCAACAAGAATTACACAAGGTATTAGATAGTGATACCAAGAAGCCTGATACCATGAAACTGAGAATTGAGCTGACTTGGATGAAAAGACTGCTAGTACAATCAGGTTTCACTTATCAGATGATATGGTAAATAACATCATTAATGAAGACACCGTATGTGGTTTGGAAAACGTTAGAATGCCTATACATATCAAAAATGATGACAATAAATTGTATCTGAAGAAGCAATTATACGCTCTACATATGGGAGAAGGTACAAATTTTTTACCACATTTAAATATGTTTAATAAACTAATCACGCAGCTTGCCAACCTTGGAGTAAAGATCAAGGAAGAGGATAAATCCATATTGCTCTTGAACTCACCGCCATCTTCGTATGATAATTTGACAACAACTATCCTGTATGGTAAAACCACTATTGAGTTGAAAGACATCATATTGGCTCTTTTACTCAATGAGAAGATGAGAAAGAAGTCTGAAAATCAAGGACAAGCTCTAATCACGAAAGGTGGAGGCAGGAGTTACCAAAGGAGTTCAAGAAACTATGGTAGATCCGGAGGTCGTGGGAAGTCTAAAAATCGGTCCAAATCAAAAGTCAAAAATTACTACAATTGTGATCAACCAGGCCACTTCAAAAGAGATTGCCCAAATCTAAGAAAGGACAAAGGTGAAAGCAGTGGATAGAAGAATGACGACAATACAACCGCCATGGTGCAGAATAATCATAATGTTGTTCTCTTTATAAATGAGGAAGAGGAATGGAGGCACTTGGCAGGTCCAGAGTCGGAATGGGTGGTTGATACAATGGCATCTTATCATGCGATACCGATAAGAGAAATATTTTGCAGATATGTAGTACATAATTTCAGCACTATGAGAATAAGTAACACGAGTTACTCAAAGATTATGGGGATCGGTGATATTTGTATCAAGACAAATATCGAATGCACGTTAGTTCTAAAGGATGTGCGACATGTACCTGATTTACAAATGAACTTAATCTCATTAATAGCTTTGGACCGAGATGGATATGAGAACTATTTTGCAAATAAAAGTGGAGACTCACCAAGAGATCATTGGTGATTGCAAAGGGAGTTGCTCGTGGCACCTTGTACAGGACAAACACAGAAGTATGCTGAGGTGAATTGAATTTTGCATAAGATGAGAATTCTGCAGATTTGTGGCACAAAAGAATGGGTTATATGAGTGAGAAGGGATTGCAGATTCTTTCCAGGAAATCACTCATCTCTTTTACCAAAGGTACAACGGTAAAACCTTGTAAATACAGTTTATTTCGTAAATAACATAGAGTCTCATTTCAGACATCGTCTGAAAAAATATTAATTATACTTGATTCTGTACATTCTAATATTTGTGGTCCAATGGAGATATAATCGATGGACGATAACAAATATTTTTCTACTTTTATTGATGATACTTCACGAAAATTATGGGGTTATATCTTGAAAACCAAATATCTGGTGTTTCAAGTTTACCTGAAGCTTCATTACTCTAGTGGAAAGGGATACGGGTCGAAAGCTAAAGCGTCTCCGAACTGACAATGGAGGTGAGTACACTTCAAGGGAATTTGAAGAGTGGGATCAGACATGAAAAGATAGTTCCTGGAACCCCACAACACAATGGTATAGCTGAGAGAATGAACCGCACCATTATTGAGAAGGTGACAAGCATGCTCAGAATAGCTAAACTACCTAAGTCATTCTGGGGTGAAGCAGTTTAGACAGCCTATTACCTGATAAATAGGAGTCCATCAGTTTCATTGGAGTTTGACATACCAGAGAGAGTTTGGACCAAAAAGGAGGTGTCCTACTCACATATGAAGGTGTTCGGTTACTGAGCTTTTGCACATGTACCAAATGAGCAGAGAACAAAGCTGGATGACAAATATGTTCCCTATATATTCATCGGATATGGAGATGAAGAATCCGGGTACAGATTAAGGGATCCTGTGAAGAAGAAGGTCATCAGAAGTAGAGATATAATCTTTCGAGAAAGTGAAGTTGGAACTGCAGATGATCAGTTAGAGAAGGCCAAAATGGTATAATTCCTAACCTTGTTACCATTCCTTCTACTTCTAACAATCCCACAAGTGCAGAAAGTAGAACTTGTGAGGTTGCTGAGTAGGGGGAGCAACCTGATGAGATTATTAAGCAAGGGGAGCAACTTGATGATGATGTCGAGCAAGTGGAGTACCCCAATCAGGGAGAAAAACAACCTCAACCTCTGAGGAGATCAGAAAGACCAAGGGTAGATTCATGCAGGTACCCTTCCACAAAGTATGTCTTCATCAGTGATGCGGGGGAGCCAAAAAGTCTTAAAGAGGTGATGTCCCATCTAGAAAAGAACCAGTGATGAAAGCCATATAAGAAGAGATGGAATCTCTATAGAAAAATGGCACGTATAAGCTAGTTGAACTTCCAAAAGATAAAAGACCACTCAAATGCAAATGAGTCTTTAAACTCAAGAAAGATGAAAATGGCAAGCTGGTTAGATACAAAGATCGATTGGTGGTAAAAGGCTTCGAATAGAAAAAATGTATTGATTTTGACAAATATTCTCACCTGTTGTCAAAATGACTTCTATTCGAACAATTTTGAGCTTAGCAGCTAGCCTTGATCTTGAAGTGGAGTAGCTGGACATGAAAACTGCATTTCTTCATGAAGATTTTGAAGAGGAGATTTATATGGAGCAGCTATAAGGATTTGAAGTAGCTGGAAAGACACACATGTTCTGCAAATTGAATAAGAGTCTTTATGGGTTGAAGCAAATACCAACGCAGTGGTACTAGAAGTTTGACTCATTCATGAAAAGCCAAACTTACATATAGACATATTCTGATCCATGTATATACTTCAAAAGATTTTCTAACAACGACTTTATTATTTTGTTGTTGTATGTGGATGACATGTGATTTTAGGAAAAGACAAGGAGCTGATTGCAAAGTTAAATGGAGATATATCCAAGTCATTTGATATGAAGGATTTGGGCCCATCACAATAAATTCTAGAGATGAAGATAGTTCGAGAGCGAACAAGGAGAAAATTGTGGCTGTCTCAGGAGAAGTACATTGAACGTGTACTGGAACACTTCAATATGAAGAGTGCTAAGCCAGTCAACACACCTCTTGCTAGTCATCTAAAGTTGAGCAAGAAGAAGTGTCCTATAACAAATGAGGAAAAAAAGCATGGCTGGAGTTCCTTATTCTTCAGCAATCGAAATCCTGATGTACGTAATTGTATGCACCAGACCTAATATAGCTCATGAAGTTGGCTTTGTTAGTAGGTTTCTCAAAAATCCTGCAAACGATCACTGGGAAGCAGTCAAGTGGATACTCAGGTACCTGAGAGGTACCGTAGAAGACTATTTGTGTTCTGGAGGATTTGATCCAGTCTTGAAGAGCTATACGGACATTGATATGGCAGGTGACATTGATAATAGAAATCCACTATTGTATGTTTGATTATATTTTCAGGGAGAGCTATATCATGGCAATCAAAATTACAGAAGTGTGTCACACTCTCTACAACTGAAGCGGAGTACATTGCCGCTACTGAAGCTGGCAAGGAGAAGATATGGCTTAAACGGTTCCTTCAAGAGCTTGAATTGTATCAAAAGGAGTATATCATCTATTTTGACAGTCAAAGTGCAATAAAATTGAGCAAGAACTCCATGTAATGCAAGAACAAAGTATATCGATGTTAGATATTATTGGATTCGTGAGCAGGCGAAGAACGAATCTTTGCAGGTCAAAAAGATTCACACGAGTGAAAATCCAGCTGATATGTTGGCCAAGATGATACCAAGGGACAAGTTCGAGCTATGCAAAATTTGATGAGTTCAAAGTTTAACTTGGTGTAATATTTAAGATATATTTTTTAGATAAAAAATAAAATCATATTCGAGGAGGATACTTCAGTCTCGTTTCAAGTTTGATACATGTATACACTTTGACAAACCATAAAGTAGAGAGCATTTATAGCCATGCAAATTTTAAGGATCAAGTCAATTAAGTAAGGCCTCTACGAGACAAGCCCAAAAGTCCATTAACGATTTCTTGGAGGCTCCCTAAGCCCTTGATCACACCTATAAAAGAGGTCACACATTTTTTTTGAAAACAACTCAAAAATTCCAAAAATTCATTAAATATTTATAAAGAGATCAAAGACATCAAGTATTGTCTTTCTCAAAACTGCCAAAGTGATCAAGAGATGTTCTTCCTTTTCATGGAGATCACATACATATCAAAGAAATCTACATCATCCTACGTTAGAGAAACACTCTGCTTAACCCCTCAAAAATCAAAAAGAACAATTCAGAGATAAGAATTAAGGAAACAAAAGGAATTGTAACCACAAAAATTCATTAAAAAAAAGTTATTTTTCCTAATATTTTATGTGTGATTGCAGTTTATTTTTTATACGTTAGAAAATTTGTGCAAACAATTGGAAGCAGATCGGCGACGATAACGTCCAAGGCTGTCACATGATCAAATCTGCTAAGTCTATAATAGTTAACTGCAAATGTATTTAACTGGCGAGATCCTCGTCTACAATCCAAGGATGAGATAAAGTTTTCTCTTATTTGTCTACAAATAAGAAACCTACAAATTTGCAATAAAATACTACCATTCCACAAAATCTACAAGAACTTTGTTTGATAATCTTAGCGTGCTAATTTATTCGATCCAGATGAAACCATTGATGGGCCTTAAGATTTCAAGAGTAAGATGTCACGTCCAAAAATTTCAACCATTCAGGGTCATGATGGTGCCTAACACCACTTGCTAACCAAGTGATACAATAAATATTACGAAAAGAAAAGCATTAAATATCTAAGAACTGATCAATAATATAACGTAAAAACAACTCTGTGATAACATAATAAAGTTCAAAACCAGTTAGTAATGTAAACCACCCCAAGATTTGGTGTCACAAGTATATGAGCTTCTAAATCCAACAAAATACAAGGTTATGAAAGATATATATCACCTCGAAGAAAGTGAAACAGTACAATAGAGGTAAGATAATGATTCAAGGCCTGCAGACAGGATACAGCTCTACCTCGAATCACCAACGCAGTATTTGCTAAGCACCTCTCGAGGCTCTGCTGGTACCGACGTCAGAATCTTCACAAGAAGTGCAGAAGTGTAGTATGAGTACAACCGACCTAATATACTCAGTAAGTGTTGAGCCTAACCCCGACGAGGTAGTGACAAGGCTAAGACAAGACACCTACTAAAGCTTTTTTTTTTTTGTGTGTGTGTGTGTGTGTGTATATAACGCATAAGGCATCAAAATAACAATAGGGTACGGACATGTAGAAAGGGCAACAAGCAGAAACGACAAGAAAGGATCACCAAGTAAACCTTTTTCAAAATAAGTACCCAAACCATCAAGTCATGTCCACATTTCAAATATCAAGCCAAAGCAATAAAGTCAACAAATTGCACGGCATTACCCTTCATGTCTTTACTCTCATCCTTACCATATATCATAATGCAAGTGCACGGTATCACCCTTCATGCTTTTACTCTTACCCTCACCATGTAATATAAATAAGCATGAGCATAGCATCAGCCTTCGTGCTTTTACTCTCATTCTCACATGATAATGATAATAAATCAAGCAAGTGCACGGCATCACCCTTCGGCCTTTAGCCTCACATTCACTCAAGCAAGATTATCAATATGCAATCAAGGCACGACAACACCCTTCGTGCTTTTCACTCTTCCTCACTAAGCAATCACACCAATACAATACCAAGCAAGGTGGGAACCAAATTCATCTTTAATAATAATATTTTTTTTTTTTTTTGCTAAATAGGAATTTTATTAATAGATGCATAATACAAAAGTGGAGGGGGACATGAACCTTACCTCCAATAGAAGAGTAAATGTACACTTAGTCATCCTAATGTGATAACTAAATATACCTAAAATGTGATAAGGTGTTAGACCTATGGTAATGTGGCGATTGTCTATTTTTAAGTTGATAGACATTCGCATGTACAAAAACACAGTGAGATTGTTGTAGGTCAGCTATACAAAAAAGTGCATGTGTTCCTGCTTCTATTGTGTGATTTGGGGAAGTGTTCCCTTGAATGTACATCTGGTATCCAAAAATGATTTCTAGAGTTATCAAAAGAGTACCAAAAGAGTGCGAGATATCTTCAATTTTGCTTTGACTTTGTAAAGAAAAGCCAAGTTGAATATGACTGTTTGTTTTGAAGTGATTGTTGTTGTTGGTTGTGTGCTGGGATTGCTGCAGTAGACTGCTGTCTTCTCTTGTTTCTATCTGATGATGATCTATTGTTGCTTCCTTGTCTTGTAATGTCTTCTAGTTTAGAGTAGTACTACTGTGAAACTGAGTAGAGTCATGTTTCCAGTGTTGCAATGTGGTTGGGAGTGTCCATGATGATTGCTGAGGTTGCAAGAGATTGAGCACTAGAGGTGCTAATACCACACCTTGCAACTGCAGCAATAAGCTGAACCAATTCAAGCTACCTACAGAATGATGGAGGGTGTTGCTTTCATTAGTGATATTGAGGTTTGTGTTACTACTGCTTTGGTTTTTTGTTTGATTCTGATGAAATGCAGGGAGTTATTTTTGTTGATTGTCTGATATGTGTGTTTTTGGATCATGTGGTTGCTGCAAGCTTGGTGGTTTCCAGTCTATGTTGCTATGCCTGCTAAGTTGACTGTTGACTGAGTTCCAGTGATTGGTGGTGGCAGGGGATGTCCATCTTGCTGTCCATATGCTGCTGCTGCTACTTAGTTGTGTGCTGCATGAGTTCCTGTGTTGTATGCTAGTAATGAAGATCCCTGATGAGTGTTGTAATTGCAACAGATTGAATATTATAAATGTTAATACCACACATTGGAATTGCAGCACTGATCTAGGTTCCTCCACACTCTGCAAAATTGAGAAATCTGTTGAAAGCAGTGATGTTTTCCTCTGAGTTGACTTTGATGATTTTGATGACTTTTGATTCTTTTCTGATGCTGTGTCTTTGAAAATTGAGGCTGTTGTTGCTAATCTTCTCATGTTGCTGGTGTAGGCTTGGGAATTGTCTTGACTGCTGCACATTGGGATTGATCTTTTGATGTAGTTGTACAAGGTGGTTGTCTAATGCTTCCTTGGTAGTGAACTGCTCCTAGGAGAGTGAGTCTTGGTGAATGGAGAGCTGAGCTTTTGTTGCTTCCTTATGTAAGCGTTGTATCTTTGTGTAATTTTCTTCTGCTGCTACTGTGAGCTGAAGTAGAGTTCTGGAGTTTAGTGAGTTCTGAAGTTGAGATGTGCTGAGAGTAATGCTGGTTTCTTCTGAGGTGTCCTTGTTGATGCTTTTTACTTCTTATTTGGTGATGTGGTTATGTAGAGTGGTGCTGCTGTTGCTGAGGTTCTGGTGTTGTTTGTGTCACCACTTTTCATATGAAAATGTTTCCACAATTAGAGTCAACAACCAATCAACAATTTTCATGTTCTTCACCCCCAATATCACAACAACTTCAATATAAGAAGTAACTTGAAAGCGAATAAGCAAAGAATTGATAATAGTATATCTAAGGCATGGAAGACACAATAAGAAAGTTAACATAGTACAAGCAAGATAAATTTCACCCGCATGCTTATCCCAAGCCCCGCGTATATACACTCGTCACCTTGCATATACATCACCCCCAACACATAATTCACATAGCAAATAGATTTCGTTCTACCTAATTTTCCTCAAGTGGAGGTTAACCATGACACTTACTTCTTTCTGGAATAAATCAACAATCAACCACCGCTTTTTCATTCGAACAAGCTTCCAAACCAATCGAATCTAGCCAATTGTTGTTCAAACAATACAAAACAAGCTTTATAAACTACCTATGAATGAAAAAGGTTCAATTTGATCACATTCAAAAAAGTCAACAAAAGTCAACCCGGGCCCGCTTGGTCAAAATTTGAGATTCAGACCAAATTCCGATTATCCATTCACCCCCGAGCCCAGTTATGAGATTTGTTTCGAAATTCGACCTCAACTCTAGGTCTAAATCTCAATTTTTTACAAAATTGACAAATTCTACCCAAAGCCCCTAATTTCTACCTTGAAATTTCATAGATTTGATGTTAAAATTTATAAAAAAGTATTTGAAATTGATTGATAACTAGTTAAAGCTGCTTACTAGTGAATTTAAAAGAAATCCTCTTCAAAAATCGCCTTTAGAGAGGTTAGGATTGAAAAATGGTGTAAAATGAGCTAAGTTCCGTTTTTTTTCAACTTTTACCCAGTTGCAGACGTCGTAATTGCTAACTCTTGTTCGCAATTGCGAACAGCTGATCGCGAAGGAGACCAGTGTAAAAAACTAAAATATCACAAATGTGACTTATCCTTCGCATTTCCAAAGGACCCCTTCATTGCAAATGCGGAGTAAGCTTCGTATTTGCGAAGCTGCCTGCCCCTGCTCAATGTCGCAAATGCGACCGCCCCTATTTGCAGTTGCGAGGCCCTACTTGCACAGTTGCAAAGTCTTCTATCCCAGCCCACTTTCGCATTTGCGAGCCTGATATCGCAAATACGAGGCTCGTAATTGCGTTCAGGTTCTCACAAATGCGAGAGTTGCAGCTTCACACCAGTAGTTGGTTTGCTTCAGTAGTTCCAACATCATTCAAAACACACCCGAAACTCACCTGAGCCCCTCAAGATCAAATTTGAACATGCACACAAGTGTAATATCATCATGCAAACTCCCTCTCTACCATGAATCATCATAATCGAATATCAAGAATCGATCATCAAACTCAATATTTCAACTTTGAAACACAATTTTGCCAACTTTCACATAATGCGCAAAAAAGCCCTCAAGTCACCCGGGACCCTAACCAAACATGCGTACAAATCCAAAAACATAATATGAACCTACCAGAATTGTTAAAACACTGAACTGGGGTCATTTACCAAAATCGTTGACCTTGGTCAACTCTAGCCTCATTTTAAATCAAAAACCACGTCACATAAAATCTTTTCGAAAAATAATGCAGTCCACGCACGCAAGTCATATAACATCAAATGAAGTTATGAGAGGTCTCAGAACACAGAAATAAAGGCTAGTACTTAAAATGACCTATCTGGTCGTCACATTCTCCACCTGTAAAAGAAACGTTTGCCATCGAACGGACATAAAAATGTACCGGAACTGGTAAAAAGGTGTGGGTATCTACTCTGCATATCGGAGTCGGACTATCACGTAGCCTCCGCAATCAGCTGACCTCTGCAATGTACTTTCACAGAAGGAAAACTCTTAGACCTCAACTTATGATCATGCCAGTCTAGAATAGCTACCAGCTCTTTCTCATAGATCAAATTCTCATCAAGTTGTACCATGCTAAAATCCAAGACATGTGATCTATCCACATGGTACTTCCGAAGAATGGAAACATGAAATATCGAATGTACCTCTGCTAGGCTAGGAGGCAATGCAAGCTTGTAAGCAGCTTCTCGAACCCTCTCCAAGATCTCAAACGAGCCAATAAACCTCAGGCTCAACTTGCCCTTCTTCCCAAACCACATCACGCCCTTAATAGGCGACACTCGAAGAAGAACCTTCTCACCTTCCATATAAGCCCCATCTCGAACCTTCATGTCCGCATAACTCTTTTGCCTGGACTGAGTTGTACGAAGCAGCTCCTAAATCACCTTAATCTTTTTGAAAGCATCACGGTTCAAATCTGTACCCAACAATCTAGCCTCACCAAGATCAAACTAACTGACCGGCAAACGACATTGCTTCCCATATAAGGCCTCGTACGGACCATCTGGATGCTCGAATGATAGTTGTTGTTATAGGCAAACTCCGCTAGAGGTAAAAACTGGTCCCGCTAATCCCTGAAATCCATAGAGCATGCCCGCAACATGTCCTCCAAATTCTAAGTGAGCTCGAATTGTCCGTCCGTTTGGGATGAATGTGATACTCAGCTCGACCCGCATACCTAACTCATGCTGCAAGGCTCTCCAAAAATGCGATGTGAACTATGTGCCCTGATCAAAAACAATAGAAATGGGCACACCGTGCAGGCGGATAATCTCCAGGATGTAAATCTTATCCAACCGCTCTGAAAAATATGATGTCATCACTGGAATAAAGTATTCAGACTTAGTTAGTTGAACCCAAACTGCGTCATATTTCCTCAAAGTTTGTGGTAAGCCTACCACAAAATCCATAGGATGTGCTCCCACTTCCACTCCGATACCTCCAATCTCTGAGTCAATCCACTTGGTTTCTAATTTTAGTACTTCACCTGTTGATAATTCAAATACCCAGAGACATGACTAACAATATCCTTCTTCATCCTCCGCTACCAATAGAGTTATTTCAAGTTATGGTACATCTTCGTGACACCTGGGTGAATGGAATAGCGAAAACTGTGAGCCTCCTCAAGGATCAGCTGTCTCAACCCATCACCATTTGGAACACAAATCCGGCCTTGAAGCTGCATAACACCATCATTTCCAATCACAACCTCCTTATCACCACTCTGCTGCACCGTGTCTTTCAACACCAACAAGTGAGGATCATCAAACTAGCGAGCCTTGATACGGTCCAACAATGATGAATGTGCCACCACACAGCAAGAACCCAGCTAGGCTTCGAAACATCCTACCTCACGGACCGATTGGCCAAGGTCTGAACATCCATGGCTAGTGGCCTCTACGCTGCTGGTAAATATGCCAAATTGCCCATGCTCTCAGCCTTCCTACTCAATGCATCGACCACTACATTGGTCTACCCGGATGATATTATATGGTGATATCATAGTCCTTTAGTAACTCTAACTATCTCCATTACCGCAAATTAAGGTCTTTCTATTTGAACAGGTGTTGGAGACTCCGACGGTCGGTATAGACCTCACATGGAACGTCGTATAGATAATGTCTCCAAATCTTTAGCGCGTGAACAATGGCTTTCAATTCCAAAAGACATGCACATGGTAATTCTTCTCATGAACCTTCAACTAACAAGATACGTAGGAAATCATCCTACCGTCCTGCATCAATACAATGCAAAGTCAAATACGCAATGCAACACAATACACAGTTTAAGATCCTAAAACCTGTAGGCAACACCAACACTGGGGATATAGTCAATGTAATCTTGAGCTTCTGAAGCTCACCTCACACTCATTGGACCATCTGATAAGAGCATCCTTCTGGGTCATTCGGTCAATGGGGATGAGATAGATGAAAACCCCTCCACGAGCTGGTGATAATAACCTGCCAAAGCCAAGAAGCTTTGAATCTAGGTAGCTGAAGTAGGTCTAGGCTAGTTCTGAACTACCCCAATCTTCTTGGGATCCACCTTGATTCCCTCGAAAAACACAACACAGACCAAAAAGGTTACCGAGTCTAACCAGAACTCACATTTCGAAAACTTGGCATATAACTGACGATCCTTCAGAGTCTAAAGTAAAATCCGCAAGTGCTGCTCATATTCCTCTCGACTACGGGAGTAAACCAAAATATTATCAATGAAGACGATCACGAAAAAATCCAGATAAGGCTTGAACACCCGGTTCATCAAATCTATAAAAGCTGCAGGGGCATTAGTCACACCAAACGATATCACCAAGGACTCTTAGTGAGCATACCGAGTCCGAAAAGTTGTCCTAGGGACATCCAATGCCCTAATCTTCACCTGATGTTAGCCCGACCTCAAATCAATCTTGGAAAATACATTGGCACCCTAACGCTGGTCAAATAAGTCACTGATCCTCGGCAACGGATACTTGTTCTTGATAGTGACCTTGTTCAATTGCCGATAGTCTATGCACATCCTCATCGATCCGTATTTCTTCTTCACAAACAACACCAGTGCACCCCAAGGTGAGACACTAGGTCTAATGAATCCCTTGTCAAGCAAATCTTGTAACTGCTCCTTCAATTCTTTCAATTCAACTGGAGCAATAGGGTATGGTGGAATAGAAATAGGCTGAGTACCCAGAACCAAGTCAATACAAAAGTCGATATCTCTGTAGGGTGGCATACCCGACAAGTCTGTAGGAAACACCTCTAGGAACTCACTCATAATTGAAACCGAATCCATAGAAGGCACCTCGGCACTAGAATCACGGATGTAAGCCAAATATGCCAAGCACCCCTTCTTGACCATGCGTCGAGCCCTCACATATGAAACCACCTTGCTCGTGGAGTGCTCAACAATCCCTCTTTGCTCCAACCTTAGCAACCCTGGTATGGCTAATGTCACAGTCTTGGCGTGACAATCCAAGATATCGTGATACAATGACAACCAATCCTTGCCCATAATCACATCAAAATCTACCATATTAAGTAACATAAGGTCGACCCTAGTCTCATAGCTCCCAATAGTGACCAAACAAGAACGCTAGACCCCGTCCACCATAATAGAATCCCCAACGGGCGTAGACACATAAACAGGAGTACTCAAAGAATCATGAGATATATCTAAATATAAAGCAAAATAGGATGACACATAGGAATAAGTAGAACCCAAGTCAAATAAAACTGATGCATCTCTATGACAAACTGAAACTATATTTATGATGACCGTATCAAGCAACTCCGCCTCTAGTCTAGCTCAAATGCACAGCAACGGGGCTGAGCCCCACCAATCTGACCTCCACCTCTAAGACGGCCTCTCACTGACTGGCCTCCACCTCTAGTTGTTTGACCTCCACCTCTAGCTACCTGACACCCTCATCTAACTGGCAGAACGGATGTGGAGCAACAGTGTCGGAACCATGGCATGAGTACCCTGCTATGGCATGATACTATGTGACCTAGGGTAATACCTTGCGACGTGCCTTGGATCCCCACAAGCAAAATAAGCCCTCGATTGAAATGACTGCTGACCGTGGAACTGACCTCGTCGACCAAAATAACCACCCTAATAACTCTAAATCGAAGGTGCACTAACCAGAGCTGAAGGTGTACTGTATACTAGATGCTCGGGACGAGGTCCATTCGCACTATGGCTGCCTAAAGCACCATGTGATACCTGAAGTGCTGACTAAACCAGCCTGATAGGATGGCCTCTACCAAATGAACCCTTTCCTTCAAACGAGGCACCATAGAAACTGCCAAAATATTGAGGCCTCTTCTCAGAAGTCTCCTCTCTACCCTATCCATATATCCTCTTGATCCTCTTAGCAATCTCCATTACCCGAGTAAAAGAAACATCATCTTTGGTCTCTCTGGCCATCTGTAGCCCGATGCCGTAAGTAAGGACATCTATAAACCTCCACACACACACTCTCTCTCTGTGTGTGTGTGTGTGTAAGGATCAAGATAGTTGCATGGAAGAATAAATCCACGAACCTGGTCTCATACTGGGTAACTGTCATGCGCTTCCCTGCTGAAGGTGCTCAAACTGGCTGCGAAAATCCTCTCTCTAAGTGAAGGGGATGAAATTCTCAAGGAATAACTATGAGAAATGAGCTCAAGTGAGAGGAGGTGAACCTGTTGGCCTGCCCCGAATATATTCTTATCACTATCTCTTGGCAGAGCATGCATTTGAAACACTATGAAGTCAACTCCGTTAGACTCCACTATACCCATGTTGTGTAATAACTCATAACAATAGTCCAAGAACTTCTAGGGATCCTCAGAAGGTGTAACATCAAAGCGAGTGGGAAACAACTTGGTGAACTTGTCCAACCTCTTCATCCCCTTGGCTAACATCACGGATCCCTCCTCGAATTGTGTAGCAATAATAGGATGAACTGCTCCAATTGGTGGAACTGGCGGAGTCTGATATCCATGAGCCATCTTCTCTGAGAGAGGACTGGTGTCATAGGGAACACACCGGCTTGGGCCATACTCTACATTAGGCCAACTAAGCGGACTAGGGCGTCCTAAAGCACTAGGGTAGCAATGGACCCCTCTAGGACCTGAGTTGGTCCAACTGGCTCAATTGGAACAAAGATCTCATCATCCTGCTCTAGTTGAGGCTTTGTAATTGGTGTTTCTCCATGTGCTCTAGGCTGAGCTCTAGCTCTAACTCGGCCTCGGCCTCGGCCCCTACCTCTAGTAGTGGCTGCGACCTGGGGCTCAACACCCAATATCACAGCAATTTCAATATAAGAAGCAACTTGAAAGCGAGTAATCAAAAAATTAATAAACAATCTATTTAAGGCATGGAAGACACAATAAGCAAGTTAACATGGTACAAGTAAGGAAATTCAAACCGCATGCTTATCCTATGGCTCGCGCATATATACTCGTCACCTTGCATATACACCGTCCCAACATATAATGCACATAACAAATACACTCGATTCTACCTTATTTTCCTCAAGTCAAGGTTAACCACAAAACATATCTCTTTCTAGAATAAATAAAATCAACCACGGCTTTTCCTTTCGAACAAGCCTCCAGACCAACCGAATCTAGCCAATTATTGTTCAAACAATACAAAGCTTTAGAAACTACCCACGAATAAAAAAGGTTCAATTTTGATTATATTTGAAAAAGTCAACAAAAGTCAACCCCGGACCCTCTTGATCGAAATTCGAGATTCAGATCAAATCCCGATTATCCATTCACTCCCGAGCCCGGTTATGTGATTTGTTTCAGAATTTAACCTCAATTCGAGGTCTAAATTTCAATTTTTACAAAATTGACAAATTCTACCTAAAGCCCCTAATTTCTACCTTGAAATTCATAGATTTGATGTTAAAATCCATGAAAAAGTAATTCAAAATTGATTGAAAACTAGTTAAAGTTGCTTACCAATGAATTTGGGAAGCAAATACTCTTCAAAAACCGCCTCTTGAGAGCTTAGGATTGAAAATTTGTGTAAAATGGGCTATGTCCCGTGTTTTCCAACTTTGACCCAGCTGCAAACGTTTTGCATTGCGATGTCCGAAATTGCAAACTCTTATTTGCAATTGCATTGTCTGCATTTGCAAACTCTTTTCCATAATTGCGATGTCCGCAATTGTGAACAGCTAATCGCAAAAGCAACCAATGCAACAGACGCACAGATGTCACAAATGCGACTTATCATTCGCATTTGCGAAGGACCCCTTCACTGCAAATGCGGACTAAGCTTCGCATTTGCAAAGCTATCGGCCCCCGCTCAATGTCACAAATGCGATTGCTGGATCGCAAATGCGACCACCCCATGTTTACAAATGCGACCCTATCTTAGCATTTCCAATGTCTTCAGTCCTAGCCCACTTTTGAATTTTCGATCATGATATCACAAATGAGAGGCTCGCAATTGCAATCAGATTCTCGCAAATACGAGACCTGCAACTTCACACCTGCAGCTGTTTTGCTTCAACAGTTCCAACATCATCCAAAATGCATCCGAAACTCACCTGAATCCCTCGGGCTCTAATCGTAACATACACACAAGTTTAATAACATCATATAAACCTGCTCGCTATCACGAATCGTCAAAATAACATCGAATATCAAGAATCGATCATCGAAACTCAAGATTTCAACTTTAAAACTCAATTTTTGCCAACTTTTACATAATGCGCTAAAACGCCCTCGGTCATCTGGGACCCTAACCAAACATTCGTACAAGTAAAAAAAAAAACATCATACGAAGCTACTGGAATCATCAAAATACCAAACCGAGGTCATATACCAAAGACATTGACCTTGGTCAACTCTAGCCTCATTTTAAGTCTAAAATCATGTTTTCTCCAAAATTTCACATAAAAGCTTTCTGAAAAATGACACGGACCACGCACGCAAGTAATATAACATCAAATGAAGCTATGAAAGGTCTTAGAACACAGAAATAAGGGCTAGTACTCAAAACGACCTATCGGATCGTCACAAAGGATAGGCTCATCTTGTACTTTCTTGAATTTAGGATATAGCCTAAATTTTGTATGGATTATTATGTTTACACATCCCTACTATGTATTATGATCAATACGTAGTAGTTAGCTATGTTATATGGATATGAAGAACTCATACCATCGTCATACTCCCTTAAGTACATTAGCGTAAAAGGGGGATTCATATAATGCAACTATCTAGTCCTCTTTCCCCTTAAATATGTCATGTTTTCTTTGGTATAATACGTAACTTATTTTGAATTTCACTTGCATGCCTAAATTTGTAGGGTCTTATGACCCTCTCTATCTTTGTTCAAATAAGTACAAATACAATATTTTGAGCTCACATGACTCCTAAAATATTTTACAAATAATAAAAAAAAATTGCACCTTATTTTACACAGGTCAAAGCAAAATATAACTTTTGATTCTTCTGAAGTTAACAAAAAAGAATCGCCACCTAATATTTAAGATATACTGGGGTACTTATAAATGTGAAAACATTGTCCTAACGGTCTACTAACCATTCAGATTCGGGTAAGGGTTTTAGTTATTCTAAGGTAAAGGCGTTAGGCATCCCTTAAAAATCTACCTGATGTCGCTCCTTAAACTTAAGCTAGATCCGAGGAAAAGAAGTATTTATATCCTAGTTGATTAGTGGTTAAAGCTGTTAAATGGGATTCTGTGAAAGTGAGGAAACATTTTAAATCTTGTTTGAAAACCTATCTCCTACTTTGAGAAAAATATGTGTATCTCCTTTGGAATGGTAAAACTTACTTTGCAAAATGAGAGATTATTTCATGATATTACTTTTTAAAAAAATGGGTATAGCTTATTTATTTATTGAAAAGTTGTTCTAGTAGATGCCCTTGTGTTTTCCCGAAATTGTTGTTCTTGTTCTTTTCGAAACCACTTGCACACGGTTGCTTTTTGCGTTAAAAAAATTTATTTGCCTAAATTCAGTTTTGAAGACCTTTTATAGGAGTTGTTCTCGTTTAGACTTGTTTTGATTCTGTTTCCTTTTAAACTCATCCTAGTTCTGTTGATTCCTAAAACCAAAATAAAACTCATTAAAAGATGTGTAAAAGAATAAATTAGTTGTCAAAATAGTTGGTTTCAAGAGCGCTCAGATTTCAGAAAGTGTTAAGGTTGTTTAAATAATAATTAGTATTGGCAGTCACAATTACTTTGTATTTATTAGGTTTTGATTTACCTAAAGTCTGCCTAACAGTCAAGATAACAATAAATATCCAATAATAGTGTTACTCATCCAAGGACATTTATACAGAAAAATGAAATGATGACAAGAACATATATATTAAGCAAAGGGAGGAAGGTTGGACTCTTCTATATTGGGCTAGCAAAGCAACCAGGACTAGATTAACTCTAAGCAGCAGCGAATTTCAGCAGACTACCAAGAAGCAGCCTAGTTTCCTAGACTTGGGCCTGGGTTCTCAATAAAATCAGCAGGCCCAATAATCATGCAAAGAAAAGAGAAAAAATCAATTAGCATATGTAAACATAAAAGGTAAAATAAAGTAAAATTATAATAAATAAGAACAGGACTTAAAGAATATAGGAAAGTCATATTTTATTTGTGTTAGTCTTGAAAAGATTAGATAAGGTCAATGATTATGGGTTTAGAGTGTCACGACTCGGAATCCCATCATCGGGACTATGATGGTGCCTAATTTTTCACTTGCTAGACAAGCCAACGTTAGTTAGATTACTTAACCAGTTTTTAACAATTCAAATCAAAATATTAATAGAAATAAAATGTAAAAGATTGAAGTGGATTGATAAAATACCAAAAGGCGTGATCTAAACATATCCCAAAATCTGAAGTCATGAACACATGAGTATCTAGAGTGCTACAGATAAAGTCTGAACAAAATACAACTGTTTGAAACTAAATAAACAGTAAACAAGAAAAAGAATGGGACTTCAGGGCTGCGGACGTCGTGCACCTATACCTCAAATCTCCAATGTAGTTGAATCCAAGCAAAGACACCACTAAATGCCAATGGGACCAACACCAATATCTGTACAAGAAGTGCAGAAGTGTAGCATGAGTATAATCAACCCAATATATTCCATAAGTACCGAGCCTAACCCCCACGAGTTAGTGATGAGGCTATGACAAGACACCTACGTAAACCCTGTATAAGTATATATATATAAAGCAACAAAAATAACAAGTAGGACATTTAAAATATTAACTGGGATGGGACATGTAGAAAAGGAAGCAGAAAAAGAATGTCGAGTACGAAATCACCGAATTACCTTTCTCCATAAAGAAACAATAATAATTCAACCAAGTAAATCATCAATCCGGTATCCTTAAAGAAAAGAAATTAATAATGACACGACATCATTCTTCGTGCTTCTACTCTCATTTTTGCATGTAATATCATAAATAAAATGGCACGGCATCGCTCTTCGTGCTTTTACTCTCAACCTCACATGATGTGATAAATGATAATAAGCAGTCAAATGTACGACATCACCCTTCGTGCTTTAAACCTCATAATCTCTCAATAAATAATATTGTATGCAAATAAGGTACGGCAACACTCTTTGTGCTTTTCACTCTTCCTCACCAAGCAACAACATTAATCCACAAATAGCAAAACACGGTGGAAAAATATTTCACTTCAATATTAGTGTAATGATAATTCATCTCCACTTTCAAAATTCCAACAATTCCAAAATAATCAATAGATATGAAAGCGGACAATTAAAGAAGTAATAATCTAACTACAGCATGGAAACATAGTCATGAAAACAACATAATATAATATAACAATTTCTACCAGCATGCTTTAACCCATTAACAACATATATATACTCGTCGCATTACATATACGTCGTCTCCACACATAATTCACATAGCACATAGACCAACATGTCCTAATCCCTCAAGTCAAGGTTAATCATGATACTTACCTCACTCTGCAACCAAATCAATGCTCAACCGCGGCTTTTCCTTTAGTATTAGCCTCCAAACGAATCAAATATAGTTCAAATAATTAGAAATAGGCTTTAGAAACTTCCACGAGTTAAAATGATTCAATCTTTAATAAGTTTGGAAAAAGCCAACAAAGTCAACCTCGGGCCCACTTGGTCAAAACCCGAGATTCGGATCAAAACCCAATTACCCATTCACCCCCGAGCCCGTTTATGCAATTTTTTTTGAAATCCGTCCTCAATTTGAGGTCTAAATCTCAATTTCTCAAAATCCCCAATTTCTACCTAAATCCCTAATTTCTACCCATGCAAAATCCTAGATTAAAGGTTAAAATCAATGGATATTTATGAAAATATGATAAAACAAGTTAAAATTTACTAACCAATGAAGTTGGGATGGAAAACCTCTTCAAAATGGCCTCTAGGCCGAGCTCTAACTTGAAAATGGTGAAAATGGTTCAAATCCTGACTTTTAGATGTTTTAATACCTGGACGTCAGGTGTTCTTCGCGTTCGCGAAGCACCTGACGCGTTCGCGAAGGCTTAAATCCCCCTTGCCTTTGTGTTCACGAGCCAAGGTACGCATTTGCAAAGTAACAGGCTGACCTTCCCTAGATCCTTACAAGGCTTCGCGTTCGCGGGAGGCCTGTCGCGTTCGCGAAGGGTAAGCCCCCCCCCCCCC
>MCJB01000203.1:143488-238622 GCA_002018475.1 Nicotiana obtusifolia
CCCCCCCCCCCCCCTTACTTCACGTTTGCGACCAGCTTCTCATGATTCAGTATAACAAATCGTCCCCAACCCCAATATCCCCTTTGCGATTGCGAGAGAATCTTCTCGACGGGAAGCACATCACACCAGACACCAGAAACTACTGAAAACCAGCAATCTCTTAAGTCAGAAATGGTCCGTAGCCTATCTGAAACTCAACCGAGCCCCTCAAGCACCAAACCAAACATGCACACAAGTGCAATAACATCATACGACTCTCTCGCACAATCAAAATACTAAAATAACACCTACAACTATGAATCGATCGTCAAAATACATGAAATTTTAGAAAAAACTTAAGAACTTCTAAAATCACAACCAAGCGTCTGAATCCTATCAAACCAACTCCGATTTGCACTAAATTTGTAGACAAGTTTCAAATAGCAAAACGGACCTGTACCAAGTCCTAAAAATAAAATCTGAACCCGATAGCCATAAAGTCAACCTAAGGTCAAACCTTGGAAGTTTCCAAACCTTCGAATTACTAGCTTTCGGCAGAACAAGTCAAATCAACCTAGGAATCTCCGATTTCAATTTCGGGCATACGCCGAGGTCCAAAATCACTGTACGGACCTACCAAAATTGTCAAAATACCGATCCGTGATCGTTTATACAAAATGTTGATCGTAGTCAACTCAAGTTATTTTAAAGTAAAAAATTATGTTTTCTTCAATTTTTTATGTAAAAACTTTCTGGAAAAAGAAATGAACTACGCGCGTAAATCGAGAAATATCAAATGGAGCTAATAGAGGTCTTGAATCATGAAAATAAGGGCTAGTGCTCAAAATAACCTATTGGATCGTCACATAGAGTAAGTCGTATTTATTTGTAAAGTTCCCCTATGAACCCTTGACACTTCAGGGTTCACGAGAGTCTCATGGACACAAGCAGCGCTTGTTCCAGGGAGGGATTCCTTAATCATAAGGTCAAACTTACACCAAAATGTCATTAATCAAGAACCTCATTCTTCTTTAGAGGTTTAAGCACAAAGAAGTATTAATTTGGCATTTCAACCAACATAGAACCGACCAGCATAGGTACAAAGAGTTCCATAACACATTCATAGGGGGTTCAATCACACAGTGGCATTAACATCTTAAATCATGCAACTGTGAAGCCATCACTAGAATATAAAGTCACTAATGGCTAATGATTAACATATATTTGAATTCTAAACTTGATCATATACATGAACGCCCAAGGTCTTAAGGTTTGAAAGATAGGTCTAAGTCATTCCATATAGCATGTCATTCATAGAGTAAACATACTTAAGAAGGGTCATCAAACACAAATGATAGACTATGTACCCTGTAGGTGAACTTTGATATCCAGCTTACAAACTCATGTTCAGGGAGGTCATATTAAGTATAGGGTATCAGAGTCGACAAAGATAAACATATGCACTTATTTTATTAACTTCACTAAAGGTATAACTCTTCAGAACCTTCCTTGAGTAGGCTTAAATCACTAGAACAGGTCACAGACATCATAACAGTTTTCAGAACATTCTTCCTAAGCAAGTATACACATGGCTAGGACTTTACTGCATTGAACACCTGTGCTATTGTCCTTATTCAAAGTTCCCAAAGAGCATACCAATCAACTAGGTCAACAGAAACATCAACATGATTAGGAAGGCTAATATTAGTTTTATTTAAACCTAATGGGCCTGGTGTCTAATCATGACAATGCACAGTCTATCAGATTCTCGAATTACTAGATCCAACAATATTCAGATTCATGAGTGACAGCCATGAATGGTCATAAAATATCAAGTGAAGACAATTATTTTACAGTTGACCAAAGCAGGACAAGCAGAATACAACAAGTTACCATTTTAGACATGCAAGTAAATTTACTAGTAAGTCATGACAACAAAGTTCACCATATGATTCCCTATTCAAATTACCATGGTAAGCACACATGAATTATTCTATCTTAACTGTACCAAAATAACATAATATCATGAGCAGGACTGCCAGCCAGAGTCACTTAACTACGCAAATAGATCAGCATGGGAACATGAACAAAACCATTAATGATGATCAGTCAATGGACCGAAGCAACATGGCACTAAGTGTCAATACAACATAATGATGCAGGTATGAGGATCCTAGCTAATTGAATAGAATGCCAGAGAGCTTAAGAACATTATTTAGTCAATTGAATTAACATGATAATATAAACATAGTTATTATCCAATCAACAGGGGTAGACCACATATAGCTACTAACACATGGTTTAATTCAATCGATGTGGAATTAACAAGTTTGTCCATGAGAGCAACAATGATGTAAGATCATTTTAAACTAGCTAAGGATGAAAAAGAACAGAGTCCAATAAACATCAAGAATCATTGATTAGAAGCAACACAAAGATAAATATAACTATCAAGAAAATATCATTAACCCAAAAAACAAAAATAACACAAAAAACAGAACTCAACAAGAAGAGTAACATGTTACTGATAAACATCATGAACATCAGATAATTAACAGCAAACATAAAAAACAAAGAGCTACATGACTAATTGAAGAATGAAAGGGGGGAGGGGGGTCAGTGTTCACTGACCTTTTCCGGAGCAGCAAACCAAGTAGACATATTTAGTAGCCGTTTAAGAACCCACTCTCACAATAAAATCATAATAGTCAAACTCAACGGGAAACAAAAGAAAAATGAAATTAGAGAAAGATCTCAGAATACTTAAACCAGCGTTAATTTCTTAGATTTTTAAGGTAGTTCTTCTTCTTTCACTGTGTCTGTGTGTTTGGTGAGAGCATTAAAGGCTGCATTTATAGTAGCATTGCATACTTAGGGCTCCGTTGAATTCACAGTGATGTTGAAAATGACAAGCGAATGTTGATGCTAGCAAAAGAGGGGGGAACATAAGGAAAACAGAGGGAAATCGAAGTGGATTTTACCTTGACACAAAATGGTGAAGGACATTGATCGACAGAGACAAGGGACCATCGATCAAAGCTAAGGTCCAGAGGTCACCGTGTTTGACCTCTGGACCAAAGATCATCATGAGGTAGTTGAAATCCTCGTGAATCTTCAGATGCATGTGATGATTTGAATGAACAATAAGCAGATGATGAGACTTGAATACTTTCACTCTTTGGTCTAGGGTTTCGAGGATTCGGAATTCAAATTGAAGTGAAAAAACGGGAAAACAACGATGAGATTCGCGGTGGAAGATACATGATGGATGTTTGAGGTTGATTTCGAGTGACCTTGCACGAATTTATGCAAGGTTCGGAGATTGATGGGTGGTCTGTGAGATGAGAGAAAAGAGATAGGAAAGGGAAAGAGACGCGGCCAGTCAGTGGTGAAATGATTAGGGTTTAGGGTTGGTCTCTTAGTTAAAATGAGAGATAGTAGGGGAGACGTTGGATCATTTTGATCAACGGCTCCGAATTTTCAGAGATTAAAAATCAGAAAAGGGTTTAATACAAATAAAATGAGGGGCCTTGGATTTAAAAATAACAGGAAACTTGGGATTAATTATCGACCATTGATGGATTTAATCAACGTTCTAGATTATTTGTATTTCTTTTGTGAGTGTTTGGAAGGGTGACGTGGCGCACTATGATTGGTTGAAAGGAGGTGGCATGGCAATAGGATGGTGATAGGGTGAAACTAAAAGGTGGGGGAGGGGGGTGAATTGTAACTAAATTAAAAACTTAGTCAACTTAGGAGAGAATTAGTCGACTTCACTTTATCAGCAGGTTTGATTTGGAGTGAAAATAAATTGCGAGGAATTTAAAAGCTGAGAACACATGAGTTTTATACTGGATCAGTACTGGTGTAGTACCTACATCCAGTTCCCTTGGATCACAAGGGTTCTCTTAGATCTTCAATAGTTTGTTATAGTAGTAGTGGGTTTTTGATCGTTTACCACCAACGATTTTCAGCAACAAGGTTTTACAAACTTGACACAACTCTTGTTTTGTTTCCTAACACTTCCTATCTTTTGAGACACTAGTAAACTCAGGAATACAGTGTTTGTGCTAAGAACTAGAAAGGTATAGAAATAGTGATAAGTAGCGTGCTTGAATTCTTGAGTCTGCTAGTCTTTTTTTATGAGAGTCTTGAGTAGCCGTTGCAGATTGATCTTTGATTGAGGCAAAAAATATTCTAAGAGTTTTGACCCAAGCAGTGCCTCAGAATCCTGCTCAAGAGATGGACTGGATTCCTTAACTTCATTCCTTTTTGCGTTCACAATCAAGGGAGTGATTTGTGATTTGACTTGATTGATCAATCCTCAAAATCTTCAGATTTCTTTTCACCAAATAAATCCTTGAATTAAAGACTGTTTTCCTATAGGGACTGCACTTGATCTTGTTTCCTTTTTGATGGCCTTGACATCCTTTGATTTAGCATTGTTCTGTCTGCATTTGATCTTGTTTCCTTTCTGATGTCCTTGACATCTTGACTTCCTTTGATTGAGCACTGTCCTCCTACATTCCTGCGATCAAATAGATACAATTAAATTTGCACTATTATCATCATTGAAACTTAGGTGTAACAATCTCATCCTTTTTTATGATGACAATAAAAAAGAGAAAACATAGTACACTTCCCTTTCATGTACTGAAATGTTGCTCCACCTCAGTTGTTTCTCTACACTTTCCTTTCATGTACTGAAATGTTGCTCCCCCTAAGTTGTTGCTCTACTTTACTCTCACGTTTTCTCTCCCTGACATCAATCAAAAAGAAAGAAGCAAGTGCAGACAGAACATACATAATAGAGTAGATAATGAACATAGTAGTTAGGGTAACAGATATTATGCCTTCAGCAGAGGCACATACTGATGGTTCTTACAGACCAAAGCAAAAACGATTAATAAAACAAAACAAACAAAGAGCAAAAGAGATTGTTTTTAACACACACACACAAAAAACTTCCTTAGTTCCTCCCTAGAAAGTATTTCAAGGTATTGACCACTTCGGTGCAGAAAGAGTCATAGGAGATTTTAACTTCTTTGGTGATGTTGTCCATCTTCTCTGTCATGGAGTTGAATGCCCTGGTTCCTTGCCTCCTTGTGGCTCCCATGTCCGTCCTGAGCTTAGCTACATCTATACCTGTTTCTTTAGTGAATTCCCTGATCTTGTCCACTTGTTCTTTCATTGCAATGAGCATGGTTTTTACCCCATCTAGTCCTTGTTGAATGTGCTGTAGGTTGTTGGTAGCAGTCGACTGAGGCTCTGTTGGTTTAGTGGTTGGCTCAACCCGTACTGGAGTGCTTTCAATCTTAGCACGTCTGACCCATCCATAATCACTTAAGGTGTAACCCATCATAGCAAAGGCTGCCTTATCATAGGTGCCTGAAATGTACTTGGGGGAAAAAAGTGCTAGATCAACCTTCATGACCTCAAGAATATGTGAGAGCAAGCCATAAGGTAAACAAGCAGCAGAATAAGATATGTCCCTAATACTTTTTAAGCATATACTTACGAATCCACACAAACCAGTCAAGCCTTTTATCGTTCACAAGGTAGTAAAGAACAAAGATATCTCTAGTAGTCAAAGTGCTGAGAGACCCAGTCCTAGGAAGGAGAGTAGTAGCAATCATGTGGGCTAACACATGGTGTTCAAACTTAAGACTTTTAGGACCAATGTCAGGAGGGTTTTCAGACAGAAAAACTTTTGCTTCTTCTAAGGTAACTTCAAAGTCTTTTGGTTAGGAGTTTTGCACAAAAACATCATATCCATGAAACTTAGCAGAAAAAATCTTCTCAAATTTATAAGAATCAAGAACAATACGAACTTGGTCTGTAGAAGTTCAGTTTATCCTCTGGCCCAAAATTTGTGTTTTCCATTTTCCCTTTCTTGCATGCAGGCCATTTAGGGGTTTGATCCATAGGTCCTTTTCCTGCCTTTTTCTAGCTTATAGGAAGATCCTCGATAAGTCACTGCTTTCATTATCGGTTTTGAGAAGGTCTGTGTTAAGAGATGATTCAAGGTCAACGGTTTCTTCAGGGTTTTGGGATGTTTGAAACCGCCTGCTTCGTCTTGTGGCAGTGGAGGATGAGAGGTTTCTCTTAACCATGATATAGGAGTTGGTGAGTACTGATGGAGAATGAGAGAAGAGATGGGTACTTAACTAGCATTTGGAAGATTGACGGGTTGCATCGGTTAGAGGAAAGGGTAGGTTCAGATGAAGTGACACTTCTGAGGAGTTGCTTCGGCGACACCAACGAAAGGTAATAATTGCACTCACATCAAATTAATAATACCATCAATTAAGCAAACTAAAAAAGGGAAGTAAAATATTTTGCAAAGATATAAAAGATTTTTTACGCAATAGACATAATACTGATCTTTTTACGCAATACACAAAATATTTCTTCCAAAAGGGGTTTTGTAAAAGTATTAACAAGTTGGGACCCAACCCAGTGCTGATGAACTCTAACAAAATATCACCTTTTGCAACATGATCACGAATAAAATGATGCTTAATTTCTATATGTTTTGCCCTAGAATGATGCACATAATTTTTTGACAGACAAAGAGCACTTGTGTTATCCCAAAAAATAGGAGTAGAAGTAAGAGTTACATCATAATCGAGAAGTTGATGTATGATCCAAAGAATTTGTGTACAGCAGCTTCCAACAGCTAAATACTCTGCTTCAGTAGTTGACAAGGCAACACAATTTTATTTCTTGCTATGCCAGGAAATTAGAGCATTTCCTAGTAATTGGCATGTGCCAATAGTGTTTTTCCTGTCAGTCCTATCACCTGCAAAATATGCATCTGATAAATCTTTTAAATCAAAGTTGTTAGAATGAGCATACCATAATCCTAATATAGTGGTCCCAGTCAAATGAGATTCCTTTGGAGCCGACAAAAATCTTGCACACTTACAAACACTGAACATTATATCTGGTCGACTAGCCATGAGATATAGTAGAGATCCAATCATTCCTCTATACATTGTTTCATCCACATCTTTTCCATTCTTGTCCTCTACAAGAGTTGTTGTTGGACTTATTGGAGTTCCAACAGGTTTTGCATTCTCCATTCTAGACTTTTTTATGAGTTCCTTGGTGTACTTGGTTTGGCTAATGAATATTCTTTTGGAAGATTGCTTAATTTGTAATCCAAGAAAGAAAGTTAGCTCTCCCATCATGCTCATTTCTAATTCTCCTTTCATAATATGAGCAAATTCTTCACATAATATATAGTTAGAACTTTCAAAAGTAATATCATTTACATAAATTTGAGTAATGAGATTACCTGAATTTGAACGATTAATAAACATAGTTGTATCGGTATTACGCTGTTTTAAACCTTGATTTAGAAGAAAAGAGCTTAGACTTTCATACCATGCTCGGTGGGCTTGTTTGAGTCTGTATAGAGCTTTTGACAACTTGAATACATGGTTTGGGAAACTGTTGCTTACATATCCAGGAGGTTGTTTCACGTATACTTCTTCAGAGATATATCCATTCAAGAAGGCACTTTTTACATCCATTTGAAATAGCGTGAATCCTTTATGAGCAGCAAAAGCAGTTAGTATTCGAATGGATTCTAATACATTCGGGACTCATAGGAGAACGTACCTCACTTGTTCCTGATCATAACTATCATCATTCATAGCCATGAAGCACATGTTGGCAATTTATTCATGATCAGATTCTTCTTCATCACTCCAAGCTCCAAAAGACTTTTTCTTTTGAAGGTTTCTGCTGAGTTTTTTTTTTTTTCCAGTTCAGGCACTCTGCTTGAATGTGTCCGTGTTTTTCACATTCATAGCATCTTCCATCATTTTTGATGTTTTCATTTCCCATCTTCCCTTTTCTGAAGTTCAGCTTGCCTCTTCTATTGTTCATGTTCCTCCTCATCATGCTTGTCATGACTTTGGAGAGCATAGCAATGTTTTCATCATGTTCTCCTCCTCTTTCTTCTTCTTCTTCTTCTTCTTCTTCTTCTTCTTCTTCTTCTTCTTCTTCTTCTTCTTCTTCTTCTTCTTCTTCTTCAATTTTTGATTCAGCCACAGTTGCTTTAAATGCGACTGTTTTCCTTTTCTCTTGATGAACATGCCTGTCTAAGTATGTTTCTCAATAGCAATCATATCGCCATCATTATATGACATCTTGTCAAGGTCCTGACATTCAACTGCAATAAATTTAGGTTGCCAAATAGTGGGTAAACTTTTTAGAATTTTTTTGACCTGTTCTCCGCTTCTGATTAGTCTACCAAAGGATTTCAAGTCTCCAAAGAATTTTGCTGAATCGAGAGAACATTTCTTCAACTGATTCTCCGTCTTTCATTTGAAATAGTTCATAGTCACGCACAAGGAGATTTATTCTTGTTTCCTTCACTTTGTTGGTTCTTTCATATGTGACTTCTAACTTGTCCCACATTTCTTTAGCAGTTTCACAGCTTGATATCTTTTCATACTCTTCACCACTATTGGCATTGTATAAAAGATTTTTAGCCTTAGCATTTACTTGAATAACAGCTGCTTGTTCTTCAGTATAATCATCTAAGTCCAGAGGATCAAATGATAATATGATCTCACATTCTTTATCCTTCTTTGGAGGAGTTGGAAGATTTTCTTTTTTGATCACACGCCATATTTTGACGTATTACATTGTATAGGTTTCCATATGCACTTTCCGATGAGAAAAGTGCTAGCCATTGAAGTATGGTGGTTTTACTTGAGAAGTCCCTTCTTGAAATAGAGCTCCAACAACAGTGTTTGACGTCATGATCTTTTCCTCACTTGCTGTTAGGCAATATTGTGAGTCCTTGCTCTGATACCAATTGAATGTACAAGAGGGGGGAGGGGTGAATTGTAACTAAATTAAAAACTTAGTCGACTCAGGAGAGAATTAGTCAACTTCACTTTATCAGTAGGTTTGATTTGCAGTGGAAATAAATTGCGAGGAATTTAAAACCTGAGAACACAGGAGTTTTATATTGGCTCAGTACCAGTGTGGTATCTACATCCAATTCCCTTGGATCATATGGGTTCTCTTGGATCTTCAATAGTTTGTTTTAGCAGTAATGGGTTTTGGATCGTTTACCATCAATGATTTTCAGCAACAATGTTTTTCAAACTTGACACAACTCTTGTTTTGTTTGTAACACTTCCTATCTTTTGAGACACTCGTAAACTCAGGAATACAGTGTTTTTGCTAAGAACTAAAAAGGTATAGAAACAGTGATAAGTTGCGTGCTTTAATTCTTGAGTCTGCCAGTCTTCTTATACGAGAGACTTGAGTAACCATTGCAGATCTTGATTTAGGCACAAAATATTCTAAGAGTTTTGACCCAAGGGGTGCCTCAGAATCATTCTCAAGAGATGGGCTGGATTCATTGACTTCCTTCCTTTTCGCATTCACAATCAAGGGAATTATTTGTGATTTGACTTGATCGATCAATTCTCAGAATCTTCAAATTTCTTTTCACCAAATCGATCGTTGAAGTAAGGACTGTCTTCCTATAGTGATTACACTTGATCTTGTTTCCTTTTTGATGGCCTTGACATCTTTTGATTTAGCATTGTCCTCGCTGCTTTTGATCTTATTTCCTTTCTGATATTCCTTGATATCTTGACTTCCTTTGATTGAGCATTGTCCTCCTAAATTCCTGCAATCAAATAGATACAATTAGATTTGTACTATTAACATAGGCCTGCTGGACCGGGTCAAAATATTAGGCATGTGCCTTTGGGCTAACTCTTTGTGTGATGGGGCTGGAATTTGACTTACGCCATGGATATTTGTGATGAAATTACCCAATTGCAATTGTAGCCTTTTAAAATTTTAAACCCCTTTTATAATTAAATTATTAGACTTAATTAATCCCAATGAAATATAATAAAATATAATTATTAAATATATCATTATTTAACTATTGTAATTAGTTTTAAATAATTAAAATATAGTACTCGTCTATTATGAAACTAATTTTGGTTAATTAAAGTAATAAGAGGTAATAAGCTATAAATTTAAGACTAACTTATAAAAATAATTTTAATACCCGTTTATCAAATTATGAAAGTTAGTTTAATTAGTTAAAACAATAGAAGTAATATAATTGTAATATTTATCGATTATGAGATTAATATTATTAACTATTATTGTGATTATTGTTACCTATTATATTATTTATATTTTGAGAAAATAAATATCATTAATTTGTAAAAGCACTCCACTATATTTATTGCTGACCTATAAGTGTAAAAAGTTAATTTAAAAGGAAGGATTAAAATTGGTCATCAACAATCTTGATCAAATAAAAAGTGCTTAAAAATTGATTTATGGCTTTTGACTTATAAATTCTTGGGACATAAGCACTTTACTATTTAGTGGGTTAAAAAATCCATAATAATAAATAAGTTTAAAAAATGCTTACCTTACCAACACCCGCTTATTTGGTGTTCCTAAAAAATAGAGTGAGCATGTTAAAATAATACTTCTTTATTTTCAATTTATGTGATGCACGTGTAGTTTGATTCGGTATACACTTTAAAAAAAACGAAGACTTTTGAAACTTATAGTATTAAATATATTCTGATATTTATGTGATGATAAACTTATGGTCTTAAACTCGGTATGTGATGATAAGTATTATGATCACATAATACTTATGTGATCATAAATGTTTATTATTAAAAATAAAAAAAGGTAACTCGGACTCGGTGCACAAAAATATTTCGCATTCAAATAGGGTCCGGAGAAGGGCCGCAATAATTACTTTCATGGCTCGAACACATCACGTGTAGGTCCACACAAATTACTTTATCATTAAAATAAAATAAATAAAGTAAACGGTACAAAATTAAATTTTTCTAAATATAAAAATTTTAAACTACCTCATAGATAAAGTGTGTCACATAATGAACATGAAGATGACTAGGGAGAAGTAAAAAATAAGAAAGAGGAAAGGAACAGAGTAACAATGGAAAGTGGAGCTTGGAAGTAATTGCAAAGCTTACCCATTATTAGATTTGAGATATCCTGCCACCTTATCTTGAAGTTATCTACTTTGTCATTTACTCCATTTTTTTATCTTTTCGTTGGCCAAAACCCAGTTTACCGACTGTTTGAAATGCAAAGCAATTTCATCCGACGCTCGTAATCCCTTTTTCACTTCACTCCGAAATCATGGCTTGTAATTACAACTCCTTGTCGTCCTTCTCAGGAATCCCAATTTCATCTAAATCTGCATTTCCTTCTTCTCGATGTAATGTCAAGTCCAGATTCTGTTGCTCCGTCGGAGGTATAATTTCAAGCCTTTTGACTTCCTAATTGCTCCTCTTATATTTTTCAATCATTCAATGCGGCTTAATTTCACCAGAACAACGCGTTTCTGTTTGTGATCGGTGATATCTGTATGTGTTTTTCATTTGTTGTTTCTGAATCTTCTTTATATATGGTTTAGTAATTTCTATGAATGGTTTATTAGTTAAAGCTTATTATGTTATACCTTGGTCCGGATTTTGGCTATTTAGGCTTGTGTTATGATGAGATATGCTTTTCGAAATTCGTCAAAATGGTGCAGCGGATTGCTGTCTCTAGAACTTGGTTATGATCGATTAACTGAAGCTGAAGAAAACCTATTTGTTCTTTAGGTAAATTAACTACTTACATACCTAGCAATTTTTCAAATACGTTATTTTCCTCCAACTGTTGTACGGGGCTGAGTGCTGGTCCGTCAAGAAGTCCCATGTCCAGAAGATGAAAGTAGCTGAAATGATGACGTTGAGATGGATGTGTGGGCATGCCACGAAGGACAAGATTAGGAATGAAGTTATTAGGATAAGGTAGGAGCGGCATCTACAGATGACAAGTTGCGAGAGTTGAGATGGTTCGGGCATGTGAAGAGGAGAGACATAGATGCTCTGGTCAGGAGGTGTGAGGGGTTGTCCATGGCGTGTCTGAGGAAGGGAAGGGTAGGCCTAAGAAGTATTGGGGAGAGGTTATTAGGCAGGACATGTCATTGCTTCAGTTCACCGAGGATATGATCCACGTTAAGGTGTGGAGGTCAAGAATTAGGGTTGTAGGTTGACAGTTAGTAGTGTGTTCCTCCTAGGCTTACCAGTAGTACTAGGATTTTTTTTGTATTATCTTAGTCATGGTTCTTTATTATTAGATGTTGTGTTATTCGCGCTCGTCACCATATTACATTGTTGTCACCATTGTTTGCTACTTGGTTGCCTTATCTTATTTCTACTGTTCCTTGAGCTGAGGATCTATCATTATCAGCCTCTTTATCTTTATAAGGTAGGGATAAGGTCTGCGTACACAGTACCGTCCCCAAACCCCATTTATGGGGTTACACTTGGTTTGTTGTTGTTATTTTCCTCCAACTCTTTAAACATTGTGCTATCTTCCCCTTTTTGGTTGTCCTTGGAAACAGATTTATTTAGGCTCTTGCTTTTTGTCTAGCAGAAAATTTGGTGACTAAGGAATTTTGAAGTAGCCTGAGATGGTTTGTCCAAGTCTTAGGTTTACATCCAAATGCATCAGACTATTGCTGTCACAAGCTTATAATTGGAAGGGCAAAATGGGACTGCATAAGAAAATTCACTTGGGGGAAGTTGTATCAGAAGAGCTACAAACTCTCGCGGTCAATGTGGTCTTAGCTAACAATAGAATGCAAAGGATTCATATAGGCAATACCAAGTACCAACTATTTCAACTTAAGACATAAATTTTGTGTTACACTTAGATTGAGTTCAGAATTGTCAGAGGTTTCTTTTAATAGTTTGGCATGTGTAGGGATAATTGTGAGATTAGAGCGCCTCTCTTTATGAATTCCTGGTTTTCCATAAAGACAGACAATTTCGCATTGTCAAATGGTTAGTGAAGATTCATATAGCAAAGTCCTACTAGTTTGCGATTGATGTGTAGTTGATGATGAAGAAATTTTCGAAAGACTTGTTCAAATACAAAACCTACCCACCTCTCTTATACAACCAAGGAAGAATAATCACACATGTTGAGCAAACAATGGCATAAATGAAGTTATAACAAAAAAGTTGAAAAAAGATGTCAAAGCTTATGCCTTCAAAATAAATAAATACTAAAATAATTCAACAAAAGACAGTATGCTTTTTAGCTCAAAAAAAAATTCAACAAAAGACAAATCTAATCCGGTAATTGTCCTTCACTAATTTCAAGGATACAAGGTCTCTTCGTTTAATTGTACGTGCCATTACATAGTGGTTTGTACAAATAATATCTTGTGTGGAATTAGCACAAACCATCTAATTCTTAATAAAATCACAAGTTTATAATATTTCAATAACAAGTCAAAACAATGGTTAGTTTGATTGGGAGAAGAGGATGAAGAATGACAGAAGCATTATGGTGATGGAAGGAGGAAAAAAAAGATAACAAGAAAATAGGAAAAATATGGAGAGAATGCTACAAAAGAGATAGGTAATTGGAAAAATCACAAGGAGAAAATGGACCCGAAGGTTTATGTTAGATTTAGCTACCACCTTAAAAAAGGAGACCATTACAGAGAGAGTCAATGGACGAAAATGCTAAGGAAAATAGTTTGAGGGGAAAATTGCTAGGTCGAGTTTAGGATACTATAGTGCATTATAGCCTATTCTTTAAAGATGATATACATTACACAAAGTGTTGCGTACCCATCCTAATCAATAACGGAATTACCGAATAAAAAGCTAAAGCTACTTGTTTCCATATTTTTTTGGGCAATTGCATCTCTAGCTTTTCAACTACGTCGAACTTCATCAAAAACTTTTCAACTAGGTTGGAATAACATATTAGTCAAACTCAATGGGAAATGAGCATAATTTTCATCACTGAATATTTCTCATACTCTTTTCTACAACAATCTAAATGAATGAGCAATGTCCTATTGTCAAACAGTGAGCTATTAAAGATAAACCTACATATCCTTTAAATTCTCCTTGTACTGAATTCGTGGCTAGTGTCTCTTGCATGCTTGTGTTGTTGCAGTGCATGTTGGATTTAATGTGCTTATCTCTCAGGACTAGAAACCTTCTAATTTTCAATATTTTAAATATATTTATTGTATTTTTTACATGGTCGCGTGATTGATGCTGCTCTTAATTTCCAGGAACTGTTGCTGAACCAAAAGCTATAAATGCAACTGAACCTTTGTTGCTTGATGCTGTTAGGGGTAAAGACGTAGAAAGGCCTCCTGTTTGGCTTATGAGACAAGCAGGGAGGTATATGAAGGCAGGTTTATAGTTCTGTTTTAACTTGGAGTATATCCTGAACTTCTCTGAAAGATCTTAACTGCATTCCATGCTGCAAATTTTGACTTACTCATGTTATCCGCTCTGCAAGAGATGATGTATTATGTTAAAAATAATCTTTCGCCTAAATGGCTTCGAATATATAACTTAAAAATTTGTCTTTAGGGATCTGACATTATATACTCACACCTACTAATTGATGTACCTGAGATGCGTTTTCTCTACTAATCAGCTGCTTGCATGAGAATGTAATGGCTTTATCTTTCTGCTTTGTTTGAAACTTAGGAGAAAAGAGAAGGGCTGGTAAAATAGGAAAAAAGTTTGGAACATTGTGAATCATATTTGTTGGATGTTTCATTAAACTTCAAGTAGGACGACAGAGTGTGCGGATCATAAAGCTTGAGAAGTTTCAAAGCTCTAGTTCTGCTGCCTTTGTTTTTGAATTCTATGTTAGCAGTTTTAAGGCTTGATCTTCATGATTTCTTATGTGGATCTATTTTCTACACTTGCATTAGAATATTTCAGATCATTTCATTTTCCATCTAATTACTATTCAGCATTTCTTTTGTGTAGAGTTATCAAATCCTTTGTGAGAAGCATCCATCCTTCCGTGAGAGATCAGAAAATGTAGATCTGGTGGTAGAAATTTCTCTACAGCCATGGAAAGTATTCCAGCCTGATGGGGTAAGAAACTTTATTGCAGTCCTATCTCGGCATGTGTTTGGTGTTGCATTTGTTGTTAGATATTTCATTATTTTTACTTTTTACCAGAGCAGTATCCCCATCTTTGGGTGTTTTATCTCAAGCTATCATCTTAGCTCTATTATTGATTATTGGTTTGCTCTGAATGGTTTTCCTCATGTTGGCAGGTCATTTTGTTTTCAGATATTCTTACTCCGCTCTCCGGAATGAACATCCCTTTTGATATCATAAAGGGGAAGGGTCCTGTCATATTTGATCCACCGAGAACAGCTACTGACGTTGAGAAAGTTAGAGAATTCATTCCTGAAGAATCAGTTCCATATGTCGGAGAAGCATTAACAATTTTGCGGAAAGAGGTTTGCTCTTTGTTTATTTTATTTTTAGTATATATGAACCTTGGAGGTTTTCTGTTAAGGAGCATTTTTCTCTTTTTTTTATGTTGAAATACCTGAGGTGGAAATAAGTCGAGGGATTTTGTTAACCTCTGGAAAGAAGTCGAGGGATTTTGTTAACCTCCAACGAGGAGAAGCTTATTGCTTTCTTCTGAAAATTCATGTATGATGATGTTCGAAATAGCTGCATATGTTAGTAGTTTGAGATCTTCAAAGTAAAGGAACTTAAACTTGCAGAGCAGTGTTTTGTTTGCTAAATTCAGTCAACTCTCTCTATAACAGCCTCGTTGTTCCGATATTTTTTGGCTTTTATAGGGAATGACTGTTACCTATAACAGCATTTGACGTTTAAATATTTTTTTGCTGTTATAAATAAAATTATCCAAAGATCAATTATTTATCCTTTTCTAATGTTACATATAAAAAATAAAAAAATCATTCAAATTTATAACTTCAAAAGATATGCATATTTAACTAGTTAAATATTGAAGAAAGCTAACATATTATTAATAAACTCATAACTAAATGATAAAGATTTAAACTCTAAGGGACACATTTAAAGCTACTTAGAATTCTTTCAAGATTAATGGAAGAATTTTGTAATTGTAGCTTGTTTCGTAGATTTCATTCTCTTACTCGCAATATAATGTTTGAGTTAGCGAAAATTCGTATCCAAATTTTCAGAAAAAAGGTATCCAATAGCTTTCACTTGAAGACAATCTAAGAGCTTAACAGTCAAATCTTCTATCTAAATATTTTTTGGTATTTGTCCAGTGAAAAAGATATTATGTGCAAATCTTCAAATCTTTTGTCTTATGCAAAACAGAAACTTTGTGCAATAGAAAAGATTGTATGCATATTTTTAAAATTATTATTAGTAACCTTAAGGATTCTATATGGCTGTTATAGAGGGTTAATTTTACAAAGATCGTTCTGCTATAAACATGGTAGTTGTTGTCACAGGTAAAAAGCTGTTGTAGAGAGGTAAAATATATAACTTAAAAAATCGGTTCTGAGGAAAGCTTAGCTTTTATAGTGAATAGCTATTATATAGGGATGCTGTTATAGAGAGGTCTGACTGTACTATGGACAGTTCATGTGATATAAACTGTAATTTGCTTAGAGTCTCTAGACAGAAAGATTCAACATCTCTACCAGCGGTTGTCACTGTATGAGATCCTTGGGCAAAATGTTGTAAAATTATACTCCAACCGTTAATACACTGGATATGGAACTTAAGATATTAATGGCTTATATTTATTATTGATAAAAAATTTTTTTAAAAAAAGGCAGCCCGGTGCACTAAACTCCTGCTATGCGCGGGGTCTGGAGAAGAGCCGGACCATAAGGGTCTATTTTGATAGAGAAATCATCACATCAAATTTTAAAAATTGATTAGTTTAATAAATTGAGTTCTTGAAAATCGTAAAAGTTGTATATGGAGCACAGTGTCAACCGCGAACTGGAATGATGCCATAAAATTGAAATGGGGGAGTAACAGAACTTTTGGGCTTTGCTTAAATTCAACAATGTTACAACCTGATTACTGTTACTATAAAATGCTACCATGTTGATTGTGTTAGAACTTATCTTTGCTTTGCTAGGTCAATAATCAAGCAGCAGTTCTGGGTTTCGTTGGGGCACCATTTACCTTGGCATCATATGTGATTGAAGGCGGTTCCTCTAAGAACTTCACAAAAATTAAGAGATTAGCTTTTGTAGAGCCCAAGGTAATTTACTATTGCTTCTCTATGTTACTAAACCCTATGGTGACCATCATAGTTTGTTTAATTGATTGGATCATATTATGTTCTCAATCCTGATCTTTTTATTGAATCTTCCATTTATATTCCCTGGTCCTGCTTCCTGTATTAGGACAACCCAAGCAATGTTGATGGATATTTCACATTCAGTACGATTTTTATTTAGTGTAGGATTTTACGTCAACCATCCATTGCTTGGAGTTTCTCTGAAACCAGTTTCAATTTTAAATTGCAGAAACCTAGATATGTAGATTCTGATCCTATTTGCTGTCACACTTCTATCTGTTGGGGGAAAGAGAGGGGATAGATATTTGGAGGCTGTCATCGGTTATGTGATGACTTATGCATTCAACGGGCTACAAGAGCATTTTTCGTTCTGTTATTTTTTCTTTTCTTTCTCCTATAGAAGGTAGGGTGAGGGTTTTATCCGTTACCACCCAAAAACAAGTCATTTTAGCTCTGTTTATCCCTTACCACAATAAACAAGTTATCTCAGCTTGGAGTTTCTCTCAGAAACAGTTGCGATTTTGGATTGCCGAGTTCTTGATTTATAGACAGTGATCCTCTTGTTGTCACACTTATATCTGTTGAGGGAAAGGGAGGGGTAGATATTTGGACGCTGTCATTGGTGATTTGATGACTCAATTCAATCAGTTATAGGAGCATGTTTTTCTGCTTTTTTCCTTTTCTTCCTGCTATGGAGTGCAGGGTGAGGTTTTTACCATTACCACCAAAAACAAGTCATCTTAGCCTAGTTCCTAACGGTAGGTTATATGTTGATGTGGTCTTTTTCTTTCTGTTGTTTTCACCTGGATTTTCTATGGTTTGGCAAGCTGCCACTGAGCTCCCTCAAGTTTGAGCAAGTGGCAATTCTGTTCTTATTTTGCCAAAGGACCGGCCATGTACTTTGTCGCCCCTAGCAGACTCACAAGTTGAAGAATGAAGCCCCATTCATCGAGGTCTAACCAAGTAAATGCATTAAGAAATTCATCAAAAGGAAACAGGGGAAGAATAAATGAGGAGAATCATAAAAGCACTGTCTTATGTCAATTACTCTCTTGTTAGAGAGCACTAAATATGTTATGTTATATTCTAAACCGAAAATAAAAAGAAAAAGGTATGGAGCACGTTCTAATTTTGGGGCAAATAAGTTTTGATTCCTAGAATTTGAACTGAAAATTGTGAGGTGAGGGAAAATAGGAGGGGCAGGGAGAAATGAGAAATCTTTTTAAGCACCAATGTTTCTTGGGCCTTAGATTTGTTTTTTATGCAAATGCGAGAAGGTAAATGGAAGGACAAGAAAAGGGGAAACTCAGAGGCGTCTGATGGAAGAAAAAGGAGAAATGCGAATTTAAGGGAAAGCTAAGCTCAGGGCTCTTTTGTCTAATTGCTCGTTGCGAGTTTTAGATGGTGAAACAAAGTCTATTGAAGATTCAGTTGGTTCATTTCCTTTCTTTTCTGCTGGAAGCCAACAACAATAACTCTAGAAATAATAAGCTGCCATATTTTTGAACCTGAGGGGCTGTATGCCATTGTTATTGATACCTGACTTTTTAAACGAAAAATAGCCTTTTCCTGTTGAAAATTTACTTAGCATGTTAAAACAACCTGAAGATTCATCCTCCGAACCCACCCTGCCCGGGAGAAAAGAAAAAGAGACACTGCTGAAACATTTGACAAATCCTGTTCTGCATTGGATCATGTGATCACCAATATTTGGAAGTGGCATTAAATTGAAAATGGCATAAATTTTATGCATGTAAATTTTCACACCCATGATATACATGTGAGTACATGTCCTTTCATGTGGTTATATCAATGAATACTTGGGTTATGATTACTACTAAAAGCAGGGTCAATCAACTCCCTGTATCAATTCTCCTTTTTTGGAACATTTTATCACTAGCTTATCCTCTGCCAATTTATGTTGCAATGTTATCAATTGTTGTCGATATGTAGGTCCTACATGCACTGCTTCAAAAATTTGCGACCTCAATGGCTAAGTATATCCGTTATCAAGCTGACAATGGTGCTCAAGCAGTACAGATCTTTGATTCATGGGCCACAGAGCTAAGCCCAGTCGATTTTGAAGAGTTCAGTTTGCCTTACTTAAAACAGATAGTTGATTCAGTGAAACTAACCCATCCTGATCTTCCGCTGATTCTTTACGCAAGTGGATCAGGTGGCTTGCTTGAGAGACTACTCTTGACAGGGGTAGATGTGGTCAGCTTGGACTGGACAGTTGATATGGCTGATGGTAGGAGACGACTGGGTCCAAATGTGGCTGTACAAGGTAATGTGGATCCTGGAGTGCTTTTTGGCTCAAAAGAATGTATTACCAATAGGATAAATGATACCGTGAAGAAAGCTGGCAGAGGGAAACATATTTTGAACCTTGGACACGGCATCAAAGTTGGTACACCTGAGGAAAATGTGGCTCACTTCTTTGAGGTTGCCAAAGGTCTTAGGTATTAGAAACAGATTAGATCGTTATCAATTTTAACCTGTTCCATATTTTCCATGAGGTCTTTCATTCTTCGGCGCATTTTTTTCATTTGTATGTAATGCTTCCTATGAACAAGGGAAAATGTAGCTCACTTCTTTGAGGTTGCCAAAGGTCTTAATTTTGGAAACAGATTAGATTGTTATTAATTTAACTTTCCAGAGATCTCCCATTCTTCTCATTTGTATCTAATGCTTCCTACGAACAGGGAAAGAAAATGTTCAAAGCATTTTTTTGGAATGTGTTTTATTCCCTCTATTTGAACTGAAGATGAAGCATTGAAGCTAGGTTTTCTCATTGTGTATCTTAGAGCAGGGGCGAAGCTACGTTGGCCCAAGGGTGGTCAACTGACCATCTTTTGCCGATAAGGTAAAATATTACTTGTTATTAATTAAAATAGACTTCGAACACACTTGCATAGTCCACTGGCAATTTGATTTCCTGACTTACTGAAAGTTGACTGGTTCAACTTTGGTAAAATTTTAAAGTTAAACCTGCTAAACTTTTTGTATATTGGTTGCTGCAGCTTATTTTCTTTTTTCTTCTCTCCGTCTCTTCGGTTTGTTTGCCAGTTGCATATACTTTTTCAGGAAAGAGAAGAAAGCTTACCGTTGTGAGGGGGTGGAGGCGTTGTGCCTTTGGTAAACGGTAAGCCTTTTCAACTAGGCTTGATTTTCTCATTATTTGTCAAGCTTCTCCACCTCAGCTCGACAGCTCCTTTCTACATCAAGATCTGGCCCTTTCCTTGGTAGGTAGGTTTATCCTCACTCGTCCTGGCCTATGCACACGACAGACGCTAAGGCAACCCCGTTCCAACTCGCATTGTATATGAAGTAGAGGATTTTGCTTCTGATGTAGTTAGTAAGAAGCTAAGTTCCAGTTTTAGCTTTAGCAAACATGTGACGTCTGAACAGACTAGTCATGCTCAGCCATTGTTCTTCTAGCATATTTTGTACTAGAGAAAAAACACTCTTTTTCGTGTAGGCAAATTTAAAGTAGTTTCGTCATTAAGGTCCGAACATAGCACAATATTTAGTCCAAGGACCAAAGCGAATATATATATATATATATGTGTGTGTGTGTGTGTGTGTGTGATCATTAGTCTCTCAACACGTGTATTGTACGTATCTCATGCTATTGGAGGATCTTATGTGATCACTTGTGTATATTACAAAATCACAAAGCTATGTTTCCTTAGATCATAGAGATATCTTTCCTTAGTTAAAGCAGTCAGATCATTTATAATAAATTGTACATATATGTTTCCTTATTTATGGAGTACAACTTGTATATATATTAGAGAGGTTTTATCAATGAAATCAGTTCACTTGAGAAATTTTATTTTACATGGTTTCAGAGCTCGTTAAGAGATCCTGAGATTTTATTTGATCAGCCATGGGGAAAGAAGGATGCACTGATAAAGGCATTGGAGAACAAGCAGGTCTGCCTCAACTCAAAGTCGGAGATGCTTCTCCCTATTCCTTGCATCCATCCGATCACCCAGGTTTGATTTTCGTTACCAACTCTCTTAGTGAAAATGGAGAAATCTATTTCACTTGGGGACGAAGTTTTTTGAATGCACTGCACTCTAAAAACAAAGCTGGATTTGTTGATGGGACCATCAAGAGACCGAAAGAAAACTCTCAGGATTTTCAGTCGCGGATACAATGCAATGTCATTGTACTTTCATGGCTTACAAATGCAATTGCCAAGGAATTGCAAAGCAGTGCCGCACATGCTGAAACTGCCAGAGAAATTTGGGTAGATCTGGAAGAACGATTTACTCAAGGAATTGCACCAAGATTTTATGAATTGAAGCGTGTCATAGCTCTCTTGCAACAAGAGGGAGCTTCTATTTCATCCTATTACGGTAAACTTAAGTCCATTTGGGGTGAGTTGCAAGGTCTTCTGCCAACTCTGTCTTGCACATGTGGTTGCAGTTGCGGTGCAGCAAAGAAGATGCAATCCATGAGGGAGGAGGAAAAAGTTTTTGATTTTCTAATGGTACTTGATGACACATATTCAACTGTGCGTTCTCAAATATTAAGTGTCCACCCATTGTCAAACCTAGGAAGAGCCTATGCTATCGCGGCTCAAGAAGAGAAACAGAGGTCTGTTGCCGTAAATCGCACACCCACTATTGAAGCAACCGCCTTGCTGACTAAAGGGGTTGAATTGCGAAAAAGAAAAAAATGAAGATGGGACTCGGTATCAATTTTCACCTTGTATACTTTGTGGGAGACAAATCACAACAAAGATTATTGCTTCAAAGTGATTGGATATCCTTCAGAGTGGCGCAAAACAGGCAAGAAAATAGCAAGCAGACCAATAATGATCAGATGCAGTCTCGTGCGCATCAGAAATATCAGAGGGAATCAAATCCACTCCCAGGTGTGGCCCTAGCTGCAACTACTGAAGGGCCTATGTCACCAATCCCAGGTTTGACGTACGCTCAACACCAGCAACTATTAGCACTATTGGGAAACCAGGGAGCTTCTACAGGTAACCCATCAGTAAATGTGGCAGCATCTAATTTTTCAGGTAAGTCAAAAGAGGAGTGGATAGTTGACACGGGGGCCATACAAGACACAATCTCTTTCTGGATCTCATTACTTTCTCACTATAGTTGATGATTTCAGTCGAGCAACATGGGTTTTTCTCGTGAAGAACAAATCAGAAACTAAAGCCTATTTGTTACAATTTTTCAATTGGGTAAACACGCGATTCAACTTGCGAGTTAAAATCCTAAGAACAGACAATGGACTAGAATTTGAGCAAGAAGATTTAGTGTCACATTATTTTGTTTATGGCATGGAGCGTCAAAGTAGTCGTGCAGATACTCCATAACAGAATGGAGTAATCGAACAAAAGCATAGACATCTCTTGGAAGTGGCTCGTGCATTGCGATTTCAAGTGCATCTGCCCATCAAGTTTTTTGGGAAGAATATGTCCTGAGAGCTGAGTGAGGACCTTATTTGAGAGTGAAGACCTTATTTGAGATGCTTTTTTCCTTCCAAAGCGAAATAATCACTCCTCTAACTGCAACATATTTAATTAATCAAATGCCTCTTTCTAGTCTATGAAATACAACCCCATATGAGAGGCTACTTGGTAAAGTTCCTACATATGATCATTTGAGAAATTTTGGATGTCTATGTTATGGACATATGAATAGCAAGCCTCGAGATAAATTTGCTCCACGTGCAAAGCGAGACATTTTTGTTAGGTATCCCAGCGGTCAAAAGGGATATAGAATTTATGATTTTGGGGATAAAAAGATTTATGTTTCACGCGATGTCCAATTTTTGAACACATTTATCCTTTTGAAGATTCTGAAAAGACAGATTATTCCACATATTGACTTGAGTCAACCTATTACATTTGATGAGCCATCTCGACAAGAACCAAATTACATAGAGCAACATGAGACGAATGAGAATTGTACTACCGTTGAGAATTGTAGTGCCATTGAGAATTCAGAAAATACGTCCACAAGCACTTCTCCACCACCAGCAACTGATAGTAGTAATCTTACTAATACATCGAATAGTATTGATCCTCCTAGCCTTGCACTTGGTAAACGCTCGCGACAAGTCTCACAAAAGTTGTCAGGATATGATTATGTTTTGCCCCCTTCTCTTGCTAAGTTGAATGATCAACCGCTTTTATCTACTCCATCGGCCAACTCAACGGTACATCCTTTATCTTACTTCACTTCATATTCTAAACTATCCTCCAATCATGCTATTCTTTTCGCGGCCATTTCATTCACCGATGAGCCAAAATCTTTTACTCAAGCAGCTAAGCACACATATTGGAGATAGGCCATGGCAAAAGGAATTTCTGCTTTAGAAGCTAATCATTCTTGAACTTTGCAGATTTTACCTCCAGGTAAACGAGCTATAGACTCAGAATGGGTCTATACAGTGAAATATAAACCGATAGAAGTATTGAGCGCTACAAGGCATACTTGGTAGCAAAAGGATACACTCAGATTGAAGCGGTTAATTTTCATAAAACATTTTCACCGATTGCAAAACTTGTCATGTTACATTGTTTGTTATCGGTTGCTGCGATTCAGAATTGGGAACTTCATCAATTAGATGTCAATAATGCTTTTTTACATGGATAGTGGGAGAAGAAGTCTACATGAAGATTCCACAAGGTTTTGCAAAACAGGGGAAGCAGATAGTTTGTCGATTACAAAAATCTCTATATGGCCTTCGTCAAGCATCTCGAAATTGGTATCATAAGTTTACTACTTCCTTACTTTCCCTTGGTTTTCAGCAATCACATGCAGACTATTCTTTGTTTACATTGTCCCCCCTGGAGGATATTATGTTGCGGTTCTTATATATGTGGATGATCTCATAATTACGGGAAATGATTATGATCGCATATCCAAGCTGAAAGATCATTTAAATGCAAAATTTCATATCAAGGATCTTGGAAAGCTCAAATATTTTCTTGGTATTGAAGTGGCAAGGTCACCAGCAGGCATTTCATTAACCCAACGTAAGTACGTACTTGATATTTTAGCAGAAAGTAGACTCACAGGTTGCAAGCCAGCTAGCTTCCCCGTGGAGCAACAACATAAGCTTTCTCTTGATTCTGGCGAAATTTGTAATGATCCAGGGCAATATCGTCATCTTGTAGGACGCTTGCTTTACCTTACTATTACTCGTCCAGATATTAGCTATGCTGTTCATATACTTAGTCTATTCATGCATGCACCAAGACAACCTCATCTAGGAGCTGCTTATAGAGTTCTACGTTATCTCAAAGGAAATCCAGGTCAAGGGATTCTACTTCCTTCGGATGATTCTCTATCTATAAGAGCTTACTGCGATGCAGATTGGGCAGGGGTGTCCAATGACACGGCGATCAACTACAGGATACATTGTGTTTCTAGGCAAATCACCTATTTCTTGGAGATCTAAGAAACAAATAGTGGTTTCTCGTTCCTCTGCTGAAGCGGAATATAGAGCCATGGCCACTACGACCAGTGAGACTGGTTGGTTACTTCGGCTTCTACAAGATCTTCAAGTAACACATGCAGAACCTGTTTTTCTTTTCTGTGATAACCATGATGCTATCCATATCGCCGTCACTCCTGTTTTTCATGAACGTACGAAGCTCATCGATATAGATTGTCATTTCATTCGGCAACACGTACAGTCAAAGAAATCATGACTCCTCCTATACCTTCACAGAATCAATTGGCTGATATACTCAGGAAAGCTGTTGTCATGATCAGTTTCATAAATTGTTGGCCAAGTTGGGCATTTCCACAATTCATGCTCCAACTTGAAGGGGAGTATTGGAGGATCTTATGTGATCACTTGTATATATTACAAAATCACAAAGATATGTTTCCTTAGTTATAGTAATCAGATCATAGAGATATCTTTCCTTAGTTAAAGCAGTCAGATCATTTATAATAAATTGTACATATATGTTTCCTTACTTATAGAGGTACAACTTGTATATATATTAGAGAGGTATTATCAATGAAATCAGTTCACTAGAAGAATCTTATTTTACACATGCTAATACGTACAAATATTTTTAAATAGTATAGATAATAATATTAGAACATGAGTATGATGAGTAACACAAAAATCGAAGGGCAAAATGAAAATTCAAACTGATGAAAGGATTTAAATCATTTTCTAGTGATGAGTTGAAATATGGGAGAGAAAAAATTTCATTAGTAGTTGTTTTCTACTTCAGTCATGATTATAGTTTTTATTTGTACACGGTCAACAAATTCAGTATTATATTTTCATACTTAATTAAAAATCATTTTTCGATTTACTATTATGTGTAGTTGTATTTACACTGTTATAATGTGGTGATGCTAAAATTCAATGCAAAGTGATGAACTGAAAATTTGGTCTTTATTTTTTATTTGCCTAAATAATTTCTTTTATATAATCTTGTAAGTTTGATACTGGGTCATCCTTGGATACGTTGTATTAGTTTCTGCTCAAATTTTAGATTTCATTTTATGAATATCAGAGTTTCCTTTTTGCTTCTTTTTTTATTCTTTTCTATATTACTGGCTTATCTTCTAAGTCAGATATATGCTTGGCTCGATCGTAAACTGAATTTGCCAATTATTAGTGGATGATATGATGCAAATATTTCTACTTAGGCACTGGCGAATATGGTTAGTTCATGGCCTTCTGAACAATGTACATTCATTCGGAATGCTGTTGAATTGCCTCAATTCTAAAAGTTTACCAAATAACTTTTAGATAATATACATCGGTTCGCTGATTGGTGATTACTAAAGGAAAAAAAAATAAAAAGGCACTATTTCATACCAACAAAGTATAAGGAGTGTTTCTTAACCAAAACATGCATAGACAAAATAATTTGTTAAAAACTCATATGAAAGTAAAAAAGAAAAAAAAAGAAAGAACTTACCTGTTAAAACTACAACTTCAATGTTATTCCTCTACTGTTTTTTCTGAAAAGTTTTGATATAACATTTACCATTATTTCTTCCATTGACTTTATATCTCGATCACAGGAAAATTTGAAATTGGAAAAAAAAAATTTTCTAATGGAATGAAAACTCAATAACAACGAGGAAAATGGTGCAAAATGGATGCATCAACTGTATTATGAGATGGATCGGGTCGTACGACCTCGGCGGTATTATGGGAGTGGGCCATATGATCACGGAGAGATATTGTATAATTACTTTTATGAGATCAGACCGTTCACCTATTTAGAATCGTGTGTAATATTTTGATAGGGAGTCGGGATATACGAGTATACTAACTCAAATTTGACAGTTGCACTTGATATTGATCATTTATATTCCATGCGAGGTAGTATTCGATATTTAAGGATTTCTTATTTATTCTTCTGCTGAAGATCGTGTTGTACACATATATCTGTTGTTGTTGCTTTTCTTTACTATGCTTCATACCCGTCTGCTTTTATTTTACCTTGATTACTGGACCACTAGTAAGTGTCGATGTCGATCCCTTGCCACTACCTTTTCGAGGTTAGACTAGATACTTACTCGGTACGCGTTGATTTACGTACTCATACTATACTTCCGCACTAATTGTGCAGGTATCGAGATAATTACATTTGGTGGTCATACAGACGCGTAGGCGCTGCTGCTAAGGAGACTTTGTGGTAGTTGCATTTCATGTTACGGTCCGCAGCACACGGAGTCCCTTGCCTATTCATTTACTGTTGACACTTAATTTTGACCATCTGTATTTAAAATAACTTCTGTAAGCTTTCTAGTAAAAAAAAAAAAAAATATATATATATATATAGCCTTTTGTACATTTTTAGCTTTAATGCAATTTACTGATAGTTATTTCTATTTTTACAAAGTATAAATTTTTTTATTATTTTGTTGCAATTAGTTAAGTATTATAATTTTTGTGTATTTTTCTAAAATTTAAAATGATTTATTGATAATTGTCCTATTTTTCAAATATTAGATTTTTCTATCAATGTTTGTCTTTTAAAAAATAAAAATAAAAATTACTATAATATTATTGTCGTAGTTGATATTTTTAATAAATAAAATAAATCATGTTTTCTATTAAATAATTATCTTTAAATTTTGTAGCACAGTCTATAAATTACTTGGAAGTTAGGAGAATTTATTTCAAAATGCAAATTACATTTAATCAAAACTAATGCTCTGTCAATATATAATGTGACAAGGGATGTGACATGATATTTGATGTGACTAGACAATTAATGTGACATGATCTTTGATGTAACTAAACATAATTTTTATTTTTTGAGTACTAACCATGAGAAAAATTTAAAAATAATGATGATATTCTTTACACAATGGCTAAAAATGGGATTTAGTTTTTAGTATAATAAAGGGAGAGGGTCGTGTAATTTTTTCAACACTTTGCACACTAGCACATTTCTTCTTCTTTTATTGATTTTGCAAGAACACTTGCTCACTACCTCACACATTTTGCTTTCAATTCATTTTTCTACTAGTTGTATTCTATATTTACAGATTCTTTGTTACTACACACATACATTAAGTTAAAACATACATATTTTTACAAAGATGCATATACAGATTCTTAGAAAGGGGAGATGGTTACGGATGAAGCCCCAAAAAGCAAGGGGAAAGGGGATCTCATTTTTAAACCATAGTATATTCTCTTCCGCTCTCTCTGTCTGGCGCCACCACCGGTAGTAGCTTGCCGTCCGACCACCTTTCTTCTTCCCATATTACCCCAATACATACGCATACAGATTTCTTAAAACAAAAAGAGATCTGAACAACCAACGGCGCTGGTAGTGGACAGCAATGACGGCCACCAGAAAAGGAGACACCGTCGTCGAAGCTGCCATGTAAATCGTAACTCCAGCGACTTCGGCTGAGGTCACCTGTGTTTCATTTCTTGTGTTAAGTTCTGCATTTGATATTAGGACAAGCATAGAAGACAAAACTCGTGAGAATGAAATTGGTTATACTGAGGTATATTTTCTTGGGGTCATGGGTAGTCGGAATTTACCATTGGATTCGAGTTTTGACGGGACGGGTTTTGGATTGACTTTTGTTGACTTTTGAAGAATTGTGTAAAGATCATAAACTTTATTTATTATAATTAATTTTTCTTGCATTATTTGATGTTATTAAGTCGATTTTGGTTAGATTTGTGCCGGGCGTAGGTGAATTCTAAGGCAAAAGATATTTTTGAGTATTAATTGAGGTCTTTTGGGATAAGTATTTTGCCTAACGTTGTGTGAGAAAATGACTTCGTAGGGATTGATTTGTTTGTACTATTTGAACTACGTGAAAGGCGTGTACACGAGGTGACAAGTGTGTACACGGTGTATATGTGAAAATTTGACCGGCTTAGACTATTAGGTTCTTATGTACATTAAATGACGTTGTTTTACCATGTTAAATCCTCCATTGCTAAATTGACCCTTACGTGTCTTATTTGAAGTTGGTAGATTCATATTCTATCCTTGTTGTCAAATATACTTTTATATGCCTTAATTGAAGCTGTAACCACTTTTATTACCATGTTATCTCTTCCGTAATTGCTTAACCTTAATTGAAGTTATTGATATCCCTTCCATTGTCGACTTATCCTTATTTGGAATCGTTGTTACATGTTATCTCTCTTATCGTTGACTTGTACCTGATTGGAATCATTGTTACATGTTATATCTCTTATCGTTGACCAGTACCTAATTGGAATCATTGATGTTATCTCTCTTATCGTTGAGTTGTACCTATTTGGAATCATTGTTACATGTTATCCCTTTCATTATTGAGTTACTCTTATTGATATTGTTGTTACACACAATCTCTCTCATTGTTGAGTTATTCTTGCTTGGAACCATTTCTACTTGTTCTGTTTTTCATTGTGAACTTGTTCTTTCATTCTTTGTGTTTAAAAATTATTGTGTTGATTTACTTACCATACTCCCGTGTTATTATTGTTGTTGTACTTAGTGTCGTTGAGCCGAGGGCTATGAGTGGTTGTGGTATTGAAAATATTTTGAGGAAATGTAGTGGCATATGAGCATATGTGGTTTGAGTTCTTATATTGTGTTGTTATGTTTTTGGCACTCGTGATATTATTGAAAGGATTGTTGGGGGTATTCACACGTGAGTTGTCCGTGTTATTGTTATTATTGATATTTGCACATACGGCGTGACAAGGTGCGCTATATATAAGTGTGTGTATGTGTATATATATATATATATATATGTATATCCATGTATATATGTATATATATATATATATATGTGTGTGTGTGTGTGTGTGTATGTGTGGGTGGATTTGCGCATGTGCCGAGAAAAGGCATGAATGTTATTATGCGCGTGCGATGAGGCAAGGCGGGCCTTTACTTTATTATTGCGCACGTGACGAGACAAGGAGGGCTATGTTGTGGATGATTTGTGATGACTTGTGATGGCCTGGGGGCATTGTTATTGATGATATTTTTATAGTGGTGTGCCTACCTTGTGTGAGTTATGCATTTTACGCTTTGTTGTGTTGTTTCCTATGTGCCATTCATTGTCTCTGCTCTTACTTGTTGACTCAAGTTGTGTTAGAACGCTTGCACAAGCATACACATAACGGCGTGACAAGGTGGGCTCTCTCTCTATATGTGTGTGTGTGTGTGTGTGTGTGTTATGTGTGGGTGGATTTGTGCATGTGGCGAGACAAGGCAGGAATATTATTATGCGCGTGCGGTGAGACAAGGCGGGCATTTACTTTATTATTGCGCACGTGACGAGATAAGGAGGGCTATGTTGGGGATGATTTGTGATGACTTGTGATGGCCTGGGGGCATTGTTATAGATGATATTTTTGTAGTGGTGTGCCTACCTTGTGTGAGTTATGCATTTTACACTTTGTTGTGTCGTTTCCTATGTGCCATTTGTTGTCTTTACTCTTACTTGTTGACTCGAGTTGTGTTAGAACACTTGCACAAACATACACGTAATTAATCGCTCATATCGGTTTAAGAAGATGAATCCTGATGTTTATTGATCATTTACATTTACATGTATTCTCGTTTACTTGCCTTCTGTGTGAGAGTTGTACTATTGGCATGTGAGTTGTCCATGCGATTATGAGTTATTGTTATTGTTGGCAGGTGAGTTGTCCGTGTGGATATGAGATATGGTCACTCCCGTAGCACGTGAGTTGTTTGTGCAGATATGAGATATTAATGGTATTGTCACGCGAGTTGTCCGTGCAGCATGTGAGATATGATCACTCTCGTAGCACGTGAGTTGTCCGTGCAGATATGAGATATTAATGGTATTAGCACGCGAGTTGTCCATGCAACACGTGAGTTGTTCGTGCGGTTGTGATTTTTAATATGGGCACAAGATGCCAAGTGATGAGGGCTCGTGAATTGGGACTGATGATTTGTGGTTATGAGGTGTGGTACCTTGGGAACATTCTTGAATAAATCTTGTGTGAAAGCGGTTGTTCTTATTAAGTTGGTACTTGTTTTCCTTGGTTTCTTCGGACTTAAATTGTATTCAGCATACTCTACGGCGTTATCACCTGTTGCGCCTTGTTGCTAATTGTTATTTCTAGTCTTCTATTACAATTATTGTTTTGTTATTTTTATCATGCTTATGTTTATATTGATATTGTTCCCTATTAGTTTCACATTCATACACATGATTTTAAGACTAGTAGGTGTCTTGACTGTCCCTCGTCACTACTCCACTGAGGTTAGTCTTGATGCTTACTGGGTACCACTGTGGTATACTCATGCTATGCCTTCTGCATATTTTTGTGTAGATCCAAGCACTTCGGAGTTTGTTGATCGTTAGCTAGCCGATCGGGCATTGCTGCGGAGACTTCACGATATACCTGCCGTCACATTCGCGGGCCTCAGAGTCACCTTCTGAAGTTTATTTTGTACGATTATTTCTATTCAGGAACAATTGTACATAGAAATTTTCTAGTGAACTCAATAGAGCTTATGACTTGTGCTATCGGTTTTGGGATATTGTATCATCTTGGGATTGTTAGCTTTTATAGAAATAAATGGTTTATGTTTAATAGTTGTTTTGGTTAAATTCTGTCAATTAATTCAGTAAGCATTAGGCTTACCTAGTCTTAGAGACTAGGTGCCATCACGACATCCTACGGAGGAAAATTAGGGTCGTGACTAGATGGTGTCAGAGCTCTTGGTTCATAGGTGCTACGAGTCATGAACAAGTTTAGTAGAGTTTTGCGGATTGGTAAGGAGATGTTTATACTTATCTTTGAAAGGCTACAGAACAATTAGGAAACTTTACTTCTTTCATTCCTATCGTGCGAGTTTATTGATTTTGGAGTTTGAGCCTTTGCCATTATATTCCCTCACAGATGGTGAGAACACGAGCTGCAGTTACTGATGACGCAACCCCAGAGCCGGTGTTGCTAGGGGCCGGGGAAGAGGTAGAGGCAAAGGGTGAGGAGGAGCACGTGCTACAGCTAGAGTATTTGCCAGAGCAGCAGCTGAGGAGCCACAAGTAGCTCCCATTGGGAGACAGGTACCAGAGGCGCCTTATCTACCCCGGGACTTCAGGAGACTTTAGCGTAGTTCCTGAGCATGTTTGGTACATTGGCTCAGGCGGGATTGATTCCGTTTGCACTAACTACTTCACAGATCGGGGGAGGAGCTTAGACTCCCGCCGCCCGTACTCAAGAGCAGCGGGTCCACATTGGTAAGGTTCCAGGTATCATGCCAGTACAACATGTTATTTCGATTTATCTTGAGGTCAGGCCAGGGGCATCTGAGGAGGAGCAGCTGAGACTTGAGAGATTCAAGAAGTATCGTCCTCCTACTTTAGGTGGCTTAGCTTAAGAGGATGCATATGTTTTTTTAGAGAAGTGCCATCGTATTCTCCGCACCATGGGTATTGTGGAGAAGAGCGGGGTTGCTTTCACTACTTTCCAGCTGTCCGGAGTGACATATCCATAGTGGCCGGTGTACGAGGAGGGTAGCCCAGCCGATGTAGCTTCACTCTCACGGACTCAGTTTTCTGAGATGTTCTTAAGAGAGTTTGTTCCCCGAACCTTTTGGAATGCATTGCGCGCAGAGTTTGAGCAGCTGTGCTAGGGTGCTATGTTAGTGTTAGAGTATGATGCTAAAATTAGTGATTTGTCCAGGTATGCACATGCTTTGGTTTCTACGGTTAGAGAGCGAGTCCGCTGGTTCATTGAGGGGCTTAGTTATGGTAACCGATTCAGCATGGCTCGGGAGTTGGAGATGGATGTTCCATTTTAGCAGGTAGTAGAGATCGCTCACCAATTAGAGGGCATGCGGGCCAGGAGAGAGAGGGCAGGGAGGCTAAGAGGCCCCGCAGACCGGAAGGATATATTGATCCCTATTTTGGAGGCAGGGTACATCATGGTAGAGGTTTTGTGGGTCAGCCAGTTTAGTTTGAACTTCAGGCTTCATGCGGTGTTTCAGATATTCATGGGTCTCAGAATACCCGTATCGGATAGCTTCCACAGCCACGTAAGCGAAGAGGTTGCTTTGAGTGTGGAGATACCAGCCACATGGTGAGAGATTGTCCCAGACTCCGGGCAAATGTGCCACATCAGGGTATTCAGGCTATGAGTTCTGCTCCAGTTGCTGCTATACCTACACCGCCAGCTAGGGGTGGAGGTCAGGCAGGTAAAGGACACCTAGAGGGGGAGGCTGATCCCATTTCTACACTTTTTCTGGTTGGGCAGATGCCGATGCACCAAATGATGTCCTTACGGATATGGTTTTAGTTGAGTATAGAGATGCATTTGTGTTACTTCTATCAGATCCCATTTGTTGGTAAGATTCATCCTACCTTGAGATATGGTTGTATTTTGTGATTCTTGTACCCTGTTGATGCGTTCACGCCAGTTGAGAATTTTATTGTTATAGCCTGTGTCTATTGTTCTGGATTGGTTGTTATTGTAGGTCATGAGACTTGGGTGTACTTTCTGTTAGTTAAATACGGTAGGATTTAATGTGATCTCCGGATGGATTGGCCAGACTTGTGGTTTGGGTGCTCTACATGTCTGGGAAGTTGTTATGTGTTGTGTTTCTGGTTCTACGAGGTTGAGTTAGTAGGATGGTTTAGTTGCTGAGTTGTTCACCTTACTCGTGTTTCCGAGTGGAGGATGGGGACCTGGTATTCTTTATGAATATGGAGTGTTGGTGCGGTGCTATCGCGGTGAGGTCTTATCAAGGTAAGCTTTTTTGTGATTGTTGTGGATTGGATCTGCAGTATGGTATCAATGGGGAGTTGTGCCTGTTTAACTTGTTTGAAGATCCTCTCATGTGTTCCTCTTTTCATATTCAGTCGTACTCGAGTTGTGCTTGTTGGGTTTGGATTGCAATATATATGTCCAGGTGGCGTTTGAGGTTGCTTGTTGATCGGGTGAGTAGCTATGAGTTTCGCATGTTTCTTGCATTATTTTCAGCATTGTGAAGGTTTGGAACAAGGTTCTAGTCGATATGAGTCTATTTGCCGGTATCGGGCTTGGTAACGGGCATCTATTGTGGTCAGAGTTGTTGCTATGGGCTTAGGGATGCTGTGTTAGGTCATTTGGTTATACCTTGTGGATGTATGAATGAGCTGTTGTATGTAGTTGAGGATCTTTACGTCGTGTTTGTGTGATAATAGGGCACTTGGTAGTGGTGGAAGTTTGATTATAAGGATTTTCGGCATGAGTGGAAGGAATAATCTGCGGTTGAGATGGTATTCTCGAGCTTGTGTGGATTGGGGTGATGTAGGATCACCTGTGTGTATGTACATGGTGAGTTCATACAATGATTTGATGGTTTGGGAAAGATTCTTCGCACGTTCGAGGATGAACATTTGTTTAAGTGGGGGAGAATGTAACGACCCGATCGGCTGTTTTGATATTTAAGGTTCCCTTCAGTGGTTCGAGGTTTTGAGTGGCTTCATATTGTGTATTATGACTTGCGTACATGGTCGGATTTGATTTTTGGAGGTTTCTGAATAAATTTGGATGAGTGATTCTCACTTTAGAAGCTTAAGTTGAAAATATTGACCGAGGTCTGAATTTTGCAAAAACGACCCCAGAATGGTGTTTTGAATGCTTCGGTGGGTCCGTATAGTGATTGTGGAGTTGGGCGTATGCCCGGAATCAAATTCGGAGGTACGTAGGTTGATTTTTGTTGTTTTGCCGAAAGTTGGCAACATGAAGGTTTCTAATTTTTGTAAGTTTGACCATAGGTTGACTTGATAGGTATCATGCTTGGATTTCTATTTCGAGATTTGGGATAGGTCCATTTTGTCATTTGGAACTTGTTCGCAAAGTTTGGCGTCATTCCGAGTTGATTTAATAGAAATGACGTGCGATTGTGTTTTTAGAAGTTCTTGAGTTTCATGTTGAATTCTCACATTTTGAGGTCCAATTCGTGGTTTCGGATGTTATTTTGATGATTTGATTGCACGACCGAGTTTGTGTTATGTTTTTAGACTTGTATTGATGTTTGGTTTGGAGCCCGGGGGCTCGGATGAGTTTCGAACGCGTAGCAGAGTGTTTGATAGAGTTTAAGTCTGCTGGTTTTTGCACAGATGCCTCAGGTCTCGCATTTGCGAGTTTTGGATTGCATTTGCAATATTAGGGGTGAAGTCTTCTAGGTTCGCATTTGTGAATGCAGAGTTTGCATTTGCGATGGAGGGGGCCTGGGTGAGCTGTTCGCATTTGCAATCTTAATGGTCGCGTTTGCGAGGTGACCAAAGTTCACATTTGCAAACAAAGCATTGCATTTGCGATGATAGCAAGGATGTGAGGCTTTCGCGATTGATTTCTCGCATTTGCGGGGTTCGCATTTACGAACCCCAGGTTGCATTTGCGACACCTGCAACTGGACAAAAAGCTGAGAGACGGGATTTTTGGTCTCATTTTTATATTTTGGAACCCTAGACTCGGTAGGAGGCGATATTGAAGAGGGGTTTTTATCTATAAACTTTGGGTTAGTGATTCTAATCTATTTCTAATCATATTCCATCAATATATCTTAGATTTTAACATCAAAATCATGTGAATCAAAGTGAAAATTTGTGAAACTTTTTCAAGTTTTTGAAAAGTAGAACTTTGAGTTTTGAGAGTTGATTTGCACTCGGATTTTGAACTTAATCTCATATATGAACTCGTGGGATTATGTCTAGTCGGAATCTACCATTGTAACCGGGTTTTGACCGAGCAAGTGCTGGGTTGACTTTGTTGACTTTTGAGGAATTGTGTAAAGATCATAGCTTTATTTGTTGGAATTGATTTCTCTTGCATTATTTGATGTTATTAAGTTGATTTTGGTTAGATTTGTGCCGAGCAGAGGTGAATTGTTAGGGAAAAACCATTTTTGAGTATTGATTGAAGGCTTTTAAGGTAAGTATCTTGCCTAACGTTGTGTGGGAAAACTACCCCGTAGGGATTGATTTGTTTTTACTATTTGAACTACGTGAAAGACATATACAAGAGGTGACGAGTGCGTACAAGGCTTATATGTGGAAATTTGACCGGCTTAGACAGTTAGGTTCTTATGTACATTAAAATGAAGTTGTCTTATCATGTCAAATCCTCCATCGCTAAATTAACCCATACGTGTCTTATTTGAAGTTGATTGATTCATGTTTTACCCTTGTTGCCAAATATACTCTTGTATGCCTTAATTGAAGTTGTTGCCTCTTTTATTGCCATGTTATCTCTTCCGTAATTGCTTAACCTTAATTGAAGTTATTGTTATCCCTTCCCTTGTCGACTTATCCTTATTTGCAATCGTTGTTACATGTTATTACTCTTATCGTTGATTTGTACCTAATTGGAATCATTGTTACATGTTATATCTCTTATCGTTGACCTGTACCTAATTGGATTCATTGATGTTATCTCTCTTATCATTCAGTTGTACCTATGTGGAATCATTGTTACACGTTATCTCTTATCGACGAGTTGTGTGTATTTGTAATGATTGTTACATGTTATCCCTTCCATTGTTGAGTTACTCTTACTTGATATCGTTGTTACACACTATCTCTCTCATTGTTGAGTTATTCTTGTTCGGAGCTATTTCTACTTGACTTTCATTGTGCCATCGTTCTTCCATTCTTTGGGTTTAGAGATTCTTGTGTTGATTTACTTGCCGTACTCCCATTTATTGTTGTTCCTGTACTTAGTGTCGTTGAGCCGAGGGCTATGTGTGGGTTGTAGTATTGGAAATGTTTTGAGGAAGTCTAGTGGCATAAGGGTACATGTGGTGCGAGTTGTTATATTGTGTTGTTATGGTTTTGGCGGACATGATATTGTTGAAAGGATTGTCGGGGTATTCGCACGTGAGTTGTCCGTGCTATTGTTATTATTGATATTTGCACATGCGGCGTGACAAGGCGGGATATATAAATGTGTGGGTTTGCGTATATGGCGAGACATGGCGGGAATATTGTTACGCGCGTGCGGCGAGACAAGGCGGGCATTTACTTTATTATTGTGCACGTGGCGAGACAAGGGGAGCTATGTCGGGGATGATTTTTGATGACTTGTGATGGCCTAGGGGCATTGTTATTGATGATATTTGTGTAGTCGTGTGCCTACATTGTGTTATGTATTTTACATTTTGTTGTGTTGTTTCCAATGTGCCATTTATTGTGTCTGCTCTTACCTTGTTGAATCGAGTTGTGATAGAACACTTGCACAAGCATACACGTAATTAATCACTCATATGGGCTTAAGAAGATGAATCCTGATGTTTATTTATCATTTACATGTATTCTCGTTTACTTGCCTTTTGAGTGAGAGTTGTACTAATGGCACGTGAGTTGTCCGTGCGGTTATGAGTTATTGTTATTGCTGGCACGTGAGTTGTCCATGCAGATATGAGATATTAATGGTATTGGCACGTGAGTTATCCATGCAACACGTGAGTTGTCTGTGCGGTTGTAATTAATAATGTGGGCACAAGATGCCAAGTGAAGAGGGTTCGTGAATTGGGAGTCGTGATTTGTGATTATGAGGTCTGGTACCTCGAGAACATTCTTGAATAAATCTTGTGTAAAAGCGGTTGATCTTTTTGAGTTGTTACTTGTTTTCCTTACTTGGTTTCTCTGGATTTAAACTGTATTCATCTTACTCTACGATATTATTACCTGTTGTGCCTTGTTGCTAATTGTTGTTTCTAGTTTTCTATAGCAAGTTTTGTTTTGTTATTTTTATCATGCTTAGATTTATATTGATATTGTTCCCTATTAGTTTCACAATCATACTTGTACAGGATTTTAAGACTAGTTGGTGTCTTGACTATCCTTTGTTACTACTGCACCGAGGTTAGTCTTGATACTTACTGGGTCGTTGTGGTGTACTCATGCTACTCTTTCTGCACATTTTTGTTCAGATCTAGGTACTTCGGAGTTTGTTGCTCGTTAGCTAGCCGATCGGGCATGGCTGTGGAGACTTCAAGATATACCCGCCTTCATGTTCACAGGCCTCAGGTTTAGTAGAGTCTTGCGGATTGGTACTGAGATGTTTGTACTTATCTTTGAGAGGCTACGAAACTATTAGGAAATTTCACTTCTTTCATTCCTATCATGCGAGTATATTGATTTCGGAGTTTGAGCCTTTGTCACTCTATTCTCTCATAGATGGTGAGAACACGAATTGCAGTTACTGATGATGCCACCTAGAGCCAGTGTTGCAAGGGGCCGGGCAAGAGGTAGAGGCAGCGGCAGCGGCCGAGGAGGAGCACATGCTACAGCTAGAGCACCTGCCGGAGAATCAACTGAGGAGCCACCAGTAGCTTCGATTAGGGGACAGGCACCAGAGGCGCCTATTGCTACCCCGGGACTTTAGGAGACTTTAGCGCAGTTCCTGAGTATGTTTGGTACATTGGCTCAAGCGGGATTGAGCCTAAGCCAATACTCTAGAATAGCAGGTCCACATTGGTCAGGTTCTGGGGTCATGCCAGCATAACCTGTTATTCTAGTTCAGCCTGAGGTCAGGCTAGGGGCATCTTAGGAGGAGCAGCTAAGACTTGAGAGATTCAAGAATCGTCCTCTTACTTTGAGTGGCTTAGCTTCAGATGATGCACACGGTTTTCTAGAGAAGTGCCGTCGTATTCTCCGCACCATGGGTATTGTAGAGACGAGCATGGTTTCTTTCACTACTTTCCAGCTGTCCGGAGCGGCATATCTGTGGTGGCGGGTGTGCGAGGTGGGTAGCCCAACCGATGTAGCTTCACTTTCATGGACTCAGTTTTCAAAGATGTTCTTAAGAGAGTTTGTTTCCCAGACCCTTCGTGATGCATGGCACGCGGAGTTTGAGCAGATGTGCCAGGGTACTATATTAGTGTTAGAGTATGATGTTACAATCAGTGATTTGTCCAGGTATGCACTCTCACGACCCAAAATCCCAACCCGGTCATGATGGCGCCTCTCATGAAGACAAGGCCAGCCAATCCAAACTAGACCTCGTTTTAATCAGTTAGCAACACAAAAATAATATAAGTATAGTTTGATAACAGAAATTAGCGGAAAAATAGCGAACCAACCCGGCTACAGCCCTCAAATCGGGGTGTCACAAAGTTATGAGCAACTAATAAAAATCCTAATAATAAGATTACTATTACAATATCTTTGGCACAATTGTTTGAAGATAGTGGAAACAACAAGATAAAAGAGATACAGGGCTGCGGACGCCAACAGCTACCTCGTAGTCTCTGAATCGCCGCCCCGACAATAACAATCAATGTCTCGGAGCAGAACCGATAAAACCTGAATCTGCACACAGGGTGCAGAGAGTAATGTGAGTACTTCCAACTCAGTGGGTAATAATTATAAATAACAACTGAAGGTAAGAAAACACATAAGGCATACAACAATCCATAATGAAACAGTAAAACATGTAAATATCTCAAGTAAATAACATGAACTAAAAGAAAACAGCATGACTAGCCACATCATGTCTCGTGACGGCGTGTCACCCGATCCCATGGGTACCCTGCACTCACTGTGGGGGTGCAGACTCCGGGAGAGGCTTCTTACGGCCCAAGCGCAATATCTCGTGACGGCGTGCCACCCGATCCATTCACATCACATCTCGTGGCGGCGTGCCACCCGATCCCATTTACATCATTTGAAAAGTCATTTAATTTTCAAAACTGAGTTTAAGAAATGAATCAAATCAGTTAGAAAACTGTGATAAATTACCCCTGAAGGGTTCACATAACCAGCACGAAGCCCAAATATGATTGAGTAAACAGTGATAAATACCCCTGAAGGGTTCACATAACCGGCACGAAGCCCAAATATGGCAGTCAGCCCAATTCATGATGATATCAAATAAGTTTCAATCAAATATATAGTAAAATCATCAATCGGGATGGACCAAGTCAAAATCCCTAGTAGTAAACAACCCCACGCTCATCATCGAGCGCGTGCCTCACCTCAATATAGCACTACGATGTGCAATCCGGGGTTTCAAACCCTCAGAATACATTAAAGATCATTACGCACCTCAAACCGGCTAAATCCTTAGCCCGCGACGCCTTTGCCCTTCAAATTGGCCTTCACGTGCATCGAATCTATCCAAATTCAGAACAAATACGTCACAATATGTAGAGGGAACAAAGCCCAAGAGAAAACAATCAAAATTAGAGAAATCCCAAAATTAGCAAAACCCGAGCCCCGGGCCCACTTCTCGAAATTCAGTAATTTTTTACCTCAACGGGTTCCTTATCCTCCCACGAGTTCAACCATACAAGATTTATCGAATTCCGACATCGGTTCGACCTCCAAGTCTTAAAATCTAACTCAAGGGTTTTCCACAATTTTTTCTAACTTAATCACAATTACAAGCTAGAATAGCAGTAGGTTTGGGTAATTTTGACCAAGATTAAGTCAAGAACACTTACCCCAATGTTTCTCTCGAAAATCTTCCAAAAATCCTTCAAGATTTCACTTCAATCCGAGTTCCCTAGCTCCAATTATGTTCAAGATGGTCAAAACCCCCTTCTTTAAGAATTTGTTCAAGAAAATCTCTTTTGGATATAATTTTGAGGTTGATTTGTTGTAATTTTATGGTGTTTGGAGGTGTTTCTCTTTGTGGATATCGAAAATGGGTCTTGCATGGCAAATGGGCACTGATTTTCTATTTATAAAGGGGCCAGAAATCGAGACAAAAACGCCCCTGTCAGGCCCTATATGCGATCCGTTTCTCCATGGTTATAGTCATGCACTTCGTGTACTTGATGTCGAATTGCGTATTGTTGTTGAGTTTTTTGAGCATTATGGCTTGAGGTATTTCATATGTACCGGTGTTTGGATAGGGTCACGCATTGCAGCAGAGTTATGATTGGCTATGATCATTTGTGCTAGATCCGTGTGTCTTGGTTCTACTATGTGTGACAGGTTCGTAGCATTGCGCTTGTGGTGGTATCTGTTGAACTTGTGGGACGGTTCTATCATTTGAGTCATTTTCCATGTTTGAATACATTTGAATTGTTGCTTATTGGTGCACGAATTGCACAGTTTGTGGCTCTAGGTAGTATGGGTGTGGCATGTTAGTAGAGTAGCTTGTATTTGATGAGGTAAAGTCTTTGGGCCTGAAGTGATTGCAATAAAATTTGATTACGATGTGTTTGGAAGAGTAATATCGGAAATCAGCTTAGAATTTGTGATATGGTTCAGGTTGGGAGAGAGAGCTCCATGACTTGTTGATCTGATTAGTGGTTATGAGTTTCTACGTGTTTCATTCATCATTGGCAGTGTACGAAGGTTTAGAACAAAGTTTTTTTATTGATGTGAGGTTTGTTACCGGTACCGGGTTTGTTTTTGAGCAGCAACTGTGATCAGAAATTCTTGCTACGAGTATGCGAGTTGCGTGGTATATATCATGTGATTTCATCTTGGGTTATGGTTATGGCTTGATACAGCTTGTTCAGTCTTATACAGGGTGTAGATGCGAGATTTGGGTCTGGTAATGGATTTCGGATGTTGGAAATTGGGTTCTAAAGTTTACGGACTAAGGTTGAAGTAATGATCTTCAGTTATGTTGTATCGTCAGGTTTGCATAGATTGGGGTGATGTGGGATCACCCCCGAGTATGTGCAAGGTGAGTTGCACGGTGATTTGATGGATTTGGAATGACTCTTGGCACTTTCGAGGACGAACATATGTTTAAGTGGGGGAGAATGTAATGACCCGACAAATCGTTTTGAGAATTTGCACTTCACTCGGTGGTTTGAGGGCATACTTGTGTGTATTGTCGGTTTCAGTTTTCTAGTGATTCAAAATTAGTTTGGAAGAACGAATTTCATGTTTGAAGATTTAAGTTGGAAGAGTTGACCAAGTTTGACTTTTGTGTATTTGACCCCCGAAATGGAGTTTTGATGGTTCCATTAGGTTTTGATTTGTGATTTCAAAAGAGAAATGGAGGGTTTTTGTCTAAATTTCCCTAATCTAAATTCTTGAGTTTTGAATATCGATTCAGAGTCGGATTTGAGTGAAAATAGTATGGTTGGACTCGTAATTGAATGGGTTGTCGGATTTTGTGAGCTTTGTCAGATTCCGAGGTGCGGGCCCGGGTTTGACTTTTGAGTTGACTTTGAGCTTTTGAGTAAAGATTCGACCTTTATCATTTGGGATTGTTTCCTTAGGCATTATTTGATATTTTTGAGTTATTTTTGGCTAGTTTCGAGCCGTTTGGAGGTTGATACACGCAGGATGGCACTTCTAGAATGTCGTTTGGCTTGCTCGATATTTGTCCTGGCTTGTTTGAGCTACGTATCATATCAAACTTGGTTGATACTAGTTGCCTAAATTATTTGTGATAGCTACGTGCTATGGAAGCGCATATGTGAGGGGTTTAAGCCAATGTGCGAGCACCAGGGGTATTTATCCGTGCTCAGGTTGTGCTTAGGCAATGATAAGCCTAGAATTGACTGCTAAGCTTTAAGCTACGATGTTTGTGATATTTTTAAAATTGATATGAACTATCTGAGCCATGTCTGAAGCTACATAGAAGTTTAATCCCTGAAATGAACTTGATAAATGCTATTTTACGATGAAATTACCAATTTGAGCTATGATAGCACACTTTGCACATGCCTACACTTTAGCAAGTTGTTATACCAGTGTAGAAGCATGAAATCTGATAATTATTCATCATATACATGTGTTATAGTATACTTGCTTCTATATGATGTGATTTGAACTAGATGCTTGTGACCATGCCGGGCGGATTGTCTTGCTTTGCCTGTGACCACGCGGGGCGGATTGTGTTATTATGCCTGTGACCACGCCGGGCGCATTGTGTTGATATGCACGTGACCACGCCAGGCGAATTATGATATTAAGCATGTGACCACGCGGGGCTGGTAGCACGTTGAATTGGTCGTGCTTCCGTGTGGATAAGGATCCATCCCTCTAGGGTCACCCTCTCATGGTTCTCTCTTGATGGTGTACACGCAGATTATGAGTAATCTACAGGTTTCTAGTTGATGGGAGCACTGGGAGAGCTGGTTATTGTTATTTGATCGGGTTCCACGCCACAACGGACTGATATTTGGTTATTGAATTTCATCATTACTTGCAATTTCCTTGGTTGTTTACCTTATTTACTTGCATAACTTCCTTATATGCAGGATTGTTGACTGAGCAAAATATTTTAGACAAAGAACTATGAGCATCAAAGTGGTTTTACCTGAGATTTTTCTGATTGATCGTATATCTTTTATACACTTGTTGAAATTATGAACTGTATTGGCGTTGGTGGGTATCATTTATAGTTCTTGCTTCTAGTACCTCGTCGAGGTTAATTATGATACTTATTGAGTACATAGGGTATGTTGTACTCATACCATACTTCTGCACCTTGCGTGCAGATCTTGGTACTGATGCTGCTGTGTATGGCGAGGGCTGGCATTGAAGATGTACCTGCATTCTAGTTATGGGTATCACTTATCCTCTGTAGCTTTAGATTTGGATTCTGTTCATTTACATTCCAAACAGATGTTGTAATTATTTAATTTTAGTTTTGTAAAAGATAAGTCTTTGTGGCTCATGACTTGTACTACCAGCCTTTCAGGAGTTGTATAAAATTTAGTTATTTCATTTTTGACTCTTATCATTATTATTATATTGTGTTTTACTGTTATTTGGTTTACCTAGCGGGTTGGGTAAGGTGTCTTCTCGATGGCTGGGATTTTGGATCGTAAAAATAAACTGTAAAGTAATAAGAACAATATTAAAGTACTTGTGAAAGCAAATAAGGAAGGCAAATGACCACCAACTAATCAAGCCGTTCTAACACAAGTCTCACAACGAATTACCCCGAGATGCATCATCTCATAATCACAAGTCACGAGTTCCAAATCAGGAATCATATGCTCACGCCACCTTGTGCCCACATTATTAATCACAACCATACAGAAAACTCACGTGCCAATATCTCAATCCGCCCGGCATGATCACATACTCACAACCACAATACCGGCATGGCACAGGCTCAATATCACAATGAAAATACATAATATAAGAATACGTGGGCATGAACAATCAATGTCAGGTTTCATACTCCTGAACTAGTATAAATGACATGCTACGGTGTATGCTTATGCGAGTGTACTACTATAACCCAAGTCAACAAGCAATATCAAAGACATCGAGTAGCTCACTAAAAGCAACTCAAAAAGTCACATAAGTTGTATGACATACACAAAGAAAAATACACAATCACATGAAAATCATCAATATAATGCCCCCAGGCCATTATACATCATCTCTGACATTGCCTCCCATATCTCTCCATAATGATAACATCATAATACCTCCCTTATCGCTTCGCCCAGACATATACACAATAGCTACCCTTATCACTCCGATAGTCACCCGTATCATCCGCTCTGGCAATATCATTAGCCGCCTGTATTACTCTAAAAGCCACTCGTATCACTTCGCATAATAGCCATCCTTATCACTCCGCATAATATTCCACCTAAATCACTAATATAATGATAAAGCAAAGATGGAATCATGAAATAGAATCAAATTCGGGTCAAGAATACTTACCCCAAACCAACACGTTAAAATCCCCTCTAAAATTGCCCAAATCCGAGCTCTCTAACTCAAAAGTAATAAAATAACAAAAGCCCTTAAAATAGAGTACCTATAATTCTACCTAGGCATTTACTCATTGCGATCACGAAAAATGCTTCGTGATCGCGAAGCACAAAACTCGAACTGCCAACATTACCTCTACTCAAATGGGACAATGTTGTCGTGAACGGGGTGACCAGGACCGCAGCAACATTGCGAGTGCATCAACTCTCTTGCAAATGTGGAGAGTAAGCCCTTGATTTGCCCTTCTAAATTTCCTTGTACGCGATCGCGTAACACCAATCGCTAATGCGGTGTCTAGAGTCTTCCAAGCTTCACGAATGCGTGAATTTCACCGCTAACGCAATGTACAAAATGACTGCCGCCACATTACACTACGCGAATGCAATCCATTAGACGCGAAAGCGATGAAGAAAACCAGAAAACAGAACCAGCATTTCAAAACATGAGAAAATACCCAAAATTATCACCCAATTTACAAGTGCTTTTAGAAGCCACAAGAAACTGAGAGCACACACTCATAATAGCAAAAAAAGGCACAACTATTTCACTAACTCTATTTTCTATTTTGCAGGTACTAGTTATTATGGTCTATTCCACCTCTTGTCCTACACTCAATGTCTGGAATTAGCATTCTTAATGCTCATTATACTGAGGGTTGATCAGAGGTGCAAAGTGTGCCACATCTCATGCACACACATGCAGGCATACCTAATGCAATACAATTGGAACTGGGCAGTCAATACTATGTGCTCAGGTCTTTTCTTGTCCCTAGGACAGGGTAGTAGTAGATTGACAATTCTCAAATACCCAATTTCTCAACACACACATTACATCAGAAAGTTTTAAATGCAGCAGCTCCTATCTCTAATCTAGGGCTACATACATGTCTGCTCTTACACATACTACCAGTCGTCACCAAACCACCACCCAGCTTCTGGTAGCATTTCCCCTTTCCGCAGCTACAAACTATAACCATCACCAGCTCTCAAAATCCACAAGAGCCTGAGAGCATTGCACTACTTCCTCACTAACAGGGCCCAGGGCAATAACAATCTTTCATCACTGACTATAGTGCCATAGTCCTTCTTCCTAGGAAGATGGACAATGGTACTCATTTACTACTGACTTGTTTGTTGTATTTTGCAGGTACATTGGATAGGTCTAGAATTTTGATATACTCTCAATGTGTGGTATCTGCATCCCAGATGGTCAATATATTGGAAGTGCATCAAATTTGTTGGACCTGTCCTTCTGATCATGCGACACAAACACATACGTCACATTCATACACCAAGTAAAGCCTTCTGGGGAATATACTTAGGGGTTCAAACCTACATGAACACTATTAGGAGCAAGCAGATCCTAGATGGCACCCCTTCCACACTCTAGATGCAGAACTCACTACATCTGCTCACTTCCTTCAACAACTTATCATGCCTTCTTCAGTGCATTGGTTCATATTCTACATGAACACACTATGGAGAATTGTTCATGGATACACTAGAGGTTCTACAACAGGCAGCCACAGTCACCAATGCAGTGCTCCATCTCTTCTGTCAGTGACATCATACATAGACAAATCCCTTCTCCTTCCTTTTAGGAAATTCATATGCTTCTCTTCAGCTTGGCTTTCTTTCTTGACAATGGTAAAGCTATGATGAAGAGAGATACTTAGTGTCATAGAACTATTCTCTATCCTTGGTTGTATATTTGTTTTTTGCCAAATTCACTTGGGATAGTCTGTCTAATCTTTAGATATAGTTTATCTTGTAAATGGAAGGAGTCCTTCCACTCTTTCTACATAGTTGACCTAGATTACTTTTGTTTTTGGGGTCCATTGGCCTACTCAATATGGAAAGGCATATGGTACCAGTTTATAGATCTAACTTCACTCACTGTACATGATCCAATTGATTGTCTTTTTTGGACAATCAATTGGCTATCCACCATAGGCTTGGAGATAAGGTCCATGTCCCCTTCCATTTGTGTACTTCTTGACTTCATATTTATAAAAACCAACAGTAGGCATAAGGCTTAGTGGATTTGATTAAAAAAATATGAGAAAATGGCCCGTGGCGCATCCGAAACACAGCTAGGGCCCCCGGTACCCCATCCGAACTTACAAACAAGTTTCATAACATAACGCGGACCTGACCGAGACCTCAAATCACAACAAAGAACATCAAAACTACGAATCGCACCTCAATTCAAGCCTAATGAACTAATGAACTTTCAACTTTTATAACTCGCGCTGAAGCATATCAAATCAATCCAGAATGACCTTAAATTTTGCATGCAATTCCCAAATGACACATCGGATCTATAACAATTCCCGGAATCACAATCCGAATCTTATATCAACAAAGTCAATTCCCGGTCAAACTTTTAAACCTTTCAAACCTTGAACTTTTCAACTTTCGCCAAAATGTATCAAATCAAACTACGAGCCTCCAAATCCAAATTCAGACATACGCCTAAGTCCAAAATCACCATACGAAGCTATTATAATCATCAAAATACCATTTCGGAGCCGTCTACACAAAAGTCATGCTCTGGTTAACTCCTACTACTTAAACTTCTAAAATAAGAATCATTTTTCTAAATCAATCCAATCATCCAAAAATCAAACTCGGAGATACATGCAAGTCATAATACCAATAGGAAGCTACTCTAGACCATAAGCCACCAAATGGAGCGCAAATTCTTAAAACGACTAGTTGGCTCACTACATTCTCCCCTATTAAACAAACGTTCACCCTCGGACGTGCCAACAACCATTTAGGAGCCACAGAATCACTGAATAAACTCACCATACATATACTCGCGGGTGATCCCACGTCACCCAATCCACATAAACCTGTCAACACTATCCCATCTGAAGATTATTTCTTCCACCCACACCGATAAGCCTTAGAACCAAATTTTCACCATCCGATCATTTCCCACAGAACCAATTCCTACATAAACACTGTATCAACTTGAACCAGCTGCCACAACTCATGCATACACCTACAAGGTATGACCACTTGAAGTAATACATCGCCCATATGCCTATAACAACATCTCTGATCACAATAGCTATGCATAATCAAATCCAACACCGGCAAATAACCTCATATCAACTAAAACCTTGTCCGCAACTTTCAAAATGCTGACAATGATGCAAGAACCATGGAGATCTCATGACCACCCACCCAAATCAACAAGTCACACCCAACGCCGCCTGGGCGCATACCTCGCAAGCTAAACCTAATAAGCACAACACGAATATGACTGAATATGAAAAAAGAAACACATGAGAGAACTATCAAACAAGTCCGACAGGCACAGGACTATCAGTACCATACTACGAATCCATTCCACATGGAAGAAGAAAAACATATGAACAAGTCATAAGGATCTCATCCTAATATAACTCCACTACGGCACGTAGCCTGGTTCAAACATATCAAACCACACAAACATGTGAGGATACCATCCTTACCTCTGAATCACAAGTAGAATACACAATACATCAACTAAAACCTTTCACTAACTCAATTCTACTAAACAAAATCACATTACATAACAGACTTCCCATACTGGTAAAGCACCTAAATCACAAATCGTAACCAAATCATCGAGAAATCACATCAAAACCTACCCAACTGAGTAGCAGAAAATGCATTCTAGTTGAAAAACTCTCAATATTGGACAAACTGAAATGATAGGCACGGGCTACAGTTGCGCCCTATTTTGCACTAGTCAAAACAAGATTCAACTTGTGGTTTCTCTATTTTTGATAAAAGAGAGTCGTCACCTAATGTTTAAAGGTATACTAGGTACCTATTTAGTTACTAAGTCATATTTTTATTAGTCTGCTAACCAGTGAGATTATAGGTTAGGGTTCTTGTTCTTCTAAGAGGAAGGTGTAAGCACAGCTTAAAATCTACCTGAGGTAGCTCCATAGGACTTAGACTAACTTTGGAATTAATTATTTATACTATTCCTTAATTAGTGTTAAAGATCATGGCTTACTTTATATCTAAGTGAGAGTATGATGTTATAAAAGGGATGTGAGACTTTAAAAGGGATATGAATTTTTAAAGGAGTCTAAAAATATGTTGGTGGATATAATTGAAAGAGTTTTTGAAATATGTATAGGAATCGTTCTTATAAGGCATGTAAAAGGGGTTAAGTTATAAAACACTTGGCTTTTAGAGAATGGATGTTCATGTAACTCTTGGAGATGTTTGTAAGAGAGTGAGCCTAAGATATACCTTGGTTCTTGGAATCTTAAATATTAGACTTGAGGAATCGTTTTGAAATCTTCACTGGGCAGCAACACTTTGGTTTTTTGAAAGAGTCGTTTTTCATTTTAGAAGGTTAGTCTTGCGATTCGGATCTAATTTTCCTCTTGAAAATGCGGCTGCTATTTTTTCTAAGTTCAGAGAATTCATAATCTTGTTAAGAAAAATAGTTGAGCGAAAACATAGTGATGATATAAACAAATTGTAATTAGCAAAATAGGGATTAATTACTAACTAATTTCTTTTCTTATCCTATTTTGTTTAGGGCTTGCCCATGTTTATATGATCTAAGGTATAAAGTAAAGCATGTACCCAATATGTAACTGTTGTATACATAACAACGATGATGCAACAAAGCAATAAGGCAGTAGAATAAGGCTAATGAAGCGGTAAACTAAATTAACGAAGTAGTAAACAATAGTAAAGGAATTTAGAGGGAAAGGATTAGACTCTAGAAATTGGGCCTCAAGAAGGCAGGCCCAGCAGTAAAAGGACGGCAATAGCTGACTTCAAACTTCCAAAAATGCAGTAGCTGGGCTTGGGCCTGAGTTTCGTAAGAACTCAGCAGCCCCAAACAAATGTACATGTCAAAAATAAGAGAAAGTCATTAGATACATATTCCATATGTTCAGTTATGCGTTAGACATATAAGCAGATGGTCGAAGCAAAAAATGTAACAAACGATCAATACTATAATGTTATGAGAAAACTTATACTAATGTGGTGGTTATACATGAAAAATAATTTACCTTGAAACCATTTTGTTATCATTAAACACTAAACCCCTAAAGAGCAAAGAGTGTAAATGAATAGAGGACTAAGGAGAGATTTCAACTAAATGTTGATGCTGCCGCTGAATCCCCTGACACTTCATAGTTTCCAAGGGTCTCAAGGCTTGGGTCAATGCTTGTGCCGAGGAGAGCAGCTCAACCTAGAATTATAACCCACTCCCAAATACCCCTAACCACTAATGACTCGTTTTTCTCTATGGCTTTGAGTGCTAATGAGGCCCTTTCAATGTAAACTAAATACTATAATATTCCCTATCACATAAGCATACTTTTTCCCTTAACAGGATAACATAAAGACATAAAGACACTTTTTGTTTTTATTACTACATTTCTAATACCAGATGAATATATTAAGTCTGAAAGTCAGAAAACACACACAAGAGAGAAACATAATCACTATAATATTATTGTTTAAGGTAGAAACACTGAGGAACACATTCAATGGAATGGTAAAGAGCACCCAGTTTAGGTATGCAGCAATAGAAATGCCTCTAACAACAGGTTAGTAAACTTAGGTTTTGCAACTAGCATATGCAGAGATTGACAATACTACTTAATAATCTACAGAGATTCAGACAGATGGTCATGATTAGCAAACACTATAGGTATTGTCACAGATATCAGGACTCTTAGCATGATTATAGGTTACAAATCCAAACATGGAATTCTTAAAGATTCCTAACAAGACCATTTGCATAATAGTATCAATCTTAAGTGATCCACTATGTTCAAGTAGTAGCAATGGAGAACATCTCATAGGATAAAAATCAGATTCAGTTTCAGAATAGCAGGAAAGAGCGGATTGAATGTAACTTTAGAACAAAATATGAAGTCATGCAGACAAACAAGGATACATGCGACATTTGATCGGTTATATATATAGACATTTCAAATGAGGGTGTGATCCTACACAGGATGAACTTCACCTATTATAGGTTCAGGTCAGCAATGTCATAAAGGTAATGAGGGTTATAGACAAGCGAAGGATTATACCAAAACAGGTTTAACTCAGGTGTATGGACTAAAATTAGAATTTGATTATGCAGCAGTCACACTTAGCTTGAAAACGGTTATCACTTAATTATAAAAAAATGACTATGACCTGCTTTTATGAAAGACAACCAAATGAAAGCTTCACAAAGTCAGCAGTGCCATGAAGGAAATTAAATACAGGAAAAGTGCTATACCAAATAGGTTTTAACTCAGTTATGCAACTGAGGGTTACATCTAAACATGAGGCAACTATGTTCAGCTTAACTGCAATTACCAGTCAACTATAACAAACATGATTATAACTTATTTTTTTTTTTAAGAAAAAGAGGATAACTTAATATTAATAGAATATATATAGAAAATTTATTGATATTGATGAAAAATTTCAACTCAACAAGGATATTTCATATAGATGCAACCAACAATTAGATATAATCATGAGGATGTCATAGGAATAACCCCGAAGTTGCCCTCAGAGTTAGCGGATACAGGCATAGAGGAGGAGAGCACTTAAACACTTAGACTTTCATGCTTCAGTTAAATGGTGCAGGATGTAAACTATGAACTCTCCGGTTTTATCCTAATTAGGATTATCATATAGTGATCATAAGACAAACAAAATGAAGGAAACAATCTGTAGAGATAGAGATCATAACACAATCATCAATGGAAATTATGAAGTCTAAGTAAAAATAAGAAGTCATTAAGGCACATTAAAACTTAATCATGTAGACTATTTAGACTCAGAAATAAAATTCATTTGAGGTCACATAACAGCGTGATCAACTGTAATTAAAGACATAGAAGCATGACAAGTGATCGTAAGCAAATAACATCTTATCATACACTGAAAAATAACATATCTATACTAATTATAAGCATCATAAGCTAGCACGATTAAAATAAACCAACAACATGTTCATAGTAGTCCAGTAAAACTATTAAAGAGAAGGGGGTGAAGGTGTACTGATCTTCTCTAGGGCAGCATACCAAATAGGAATCGTTTAGCCGTTCAGATCCAAGAACTCAAAGACTTCATCAAAATGAGTACCTCAAAGCAAAATCAAAATTTGAGTAAGATCTTAGCTTTAGTCGAAGAAATTCTACAACTACTATATTTATATTCTGCCTTTTCAGATGTTCTTAGTGTGTTTTACTTCACTATTAGGTGGTTCTTTTGGTGAGAACATTAAAGGCTCTATTTATAGTGCTATTAATGCTCATAAGGTTCTAGCAGATTCGAAATGATAGTGAAAAGTGATGAAAGATTGATGATGATAGCAGGATTGGGGAAAATCTAAAGAGACAGAGTGAAATCTGAGTGAATCACATATTAAAATGAATGAATCTTTTACCTGAGTATACAATAGCCGTTACAAGTTATTCAACCATCAGGTAAAGACCGGAGGTCCAGATGTCATTGCATTTGACCTTTGGTTCAGAATAATCATCATGAGGAGCTCATGCGTGCTCTATTTTGGAAGAAAGAGTGGAGAAACCAGATGAATGAAGTTTCATCATTTAGGTCTAGGCTTTCAAATTGGGGGTTTCGAATTTAATCAAAGAAAAGGAGAATTGAAATCACTGGCTTCGTCACCTAGGGACAAAGGAGACGAATCTGTATGTTGGATTAATATAATAACGAAGAAATGGGGTTTCAACTTTACTGGTCGCGTTTGATCTCTCAGATTTGAAGAGCTAAAAGGGAAAATCAGCAGGATTCAGGGATGGAGAAACAGGGAAGGACAATTTTTTGAAGGTTTGACCTTGCACTGATTCGTGCGAGGTTTCATGACTGATGGGTTTGACGGGATGAGAGAAAGGAGAAAGGAAAGGGAAAGAGAGGCGGCAGAGTGAGGTGAGAAATGATTAGGGTTTGGGTGATGGGGAGGCCGTCTCTGGGTCAAAGTTGGGAGATGGAATAGGATTCGTTGGATATATTGATCAACAACTCCGATTGTTTTGGTATTTAGGGATTTTAGAAACGATTTAATGGGAAAAATCAACGGCCGTCGGATTACTTGATCGGATGGTTGAAAATAAATCTATAGGCATTTGAAATTTAAAGAGGAAATAAAATTAAAACATGGGCCGTTGATTCAAGAAATGGACGGCCTAGATGATTTGTGTTTGTTTTGTGTGTGTTGGAGACAGGTGATATGGCACGTGGTGATTGGTATAAAGGTTATGGCAAAGACTATCAAAGTGGAATGAGATGAGGTGTTTGGACTAGGTAATATCCGTTTGGGCTTGGCATTTGGGTTAGAAATAATTTAAGAGATGGCCACTTTGCCTTTTTTTTTTAAATTCCACTAGGCAGGTTGCCCAGGATTGATTTTCATATATACAACATAAAGTACAGTAATGGAGGGGGACATAAACCTTACCTCCCAGAAAATAATGTGTACACTCTTGGTCATCAGAGCATGGCGACCAAGTATGTTTGAACAACTATGATAAGTTAGACCTATGATGATGCAATGATTGTCTATCTTATAGTATCGATAGGCAATCATACGTACAAAAACAGTATGAAGTGAATCTAGGTCAACTATACAAAAAAGTACATATGTTCCTAAATTTACTAAGTAAGTGGATTGAAATAATATCTTCCATGTACAATATGATCTATTTCTAGCAAAGGATGGGAATCTTCTAAGTAGTGTATCAGATAGTAAGTAGTAGCAATCTTCAACTTTGCTTTGGCATTGATAGCAACGAATGCAGAATTGAAGATGGCTAGCAAAAAGGTTGCTGCTGTTGCTGTTGATGTTGTGAGGTTTTGTGTTACCTGTCTGGTGCTTGTAGAGGTGTTTCATCTTACATTGAGTGTTGTGGATAGTGGGTTGATGATTGTTCTGCTGATGAGGTCTTATGGACAAGTACTGCAGGTATGGTAAGTTTGTTTGCCTAAGGTGTTCCTGCAGTGGCGACTGCTGTTGATGTCTGTTGTTGCAATGGTGTATGCTGTTGAGGTGCTGACTTAGCTTTTGGCTTGCTTTTCCTATGTGGTTGTGTGTAATCCTATTGTGCCTGTCATGGTTGATGGGGTAAGCCAGTGTACTACATGTGATGTCTGATGGATGTAGTTGAGAATTGTTATTGTAATTGTAATTGTAGCCTTTGCCTTTAATTGAGAATTGTAATTGTAGCCTTTTGTCTTTTAATCCCTTTTTAAAATTAATTTAAATAAACTAAATATTTTTTAATAAAATATGGAAAAATTATAATTAAAATATATACTACTAATTATTTTAATTTATTATTTATAAAAGTACATTATTTTCTAAATTGTAGCACTAATTTCAAATTACTAACATAGTAGTCTAATTACCTAGAAATTAAGAAATAATTTATCAAATTAATTATAAGACCTATGTAATGTAGATATGAATATTTAAATAATCTTAAAATAGTAAGTATATTTTTAATTACATAATATTAATACTACGTGATTAATTTTAAAACTAGTACTTAAAATATAGGTATTTATTACTATAAATTACTTTAAAACTATTTACTCTAAATTATGAAGTATACATAAATTAATTTTAAAAGGGTGTGTAAAAATTGGTCGTCAACAGCTGTCCCTCTTTGACCGGAGACGATGAAAGAGTTTTCGGGCAAAGAAATTGACCCAAAGCCAATTTTGTCCCAACTTTATGCAAGCATGGCAGGAGTGGCATAAAGATTATGAATTGCAGGATTGAGTTAAGGAAAATTCTAGGAAGATTTTGGAGAGATTGGGGCCGAATTCTAGCATTTAATTGCTTACATACCTCGGGCTTAATGAGGATCAGGCTTCATGTAGTTATGGAGTGAAGACTTTTGAGGAAGCAATACTTGCAGGAATTGCCCTAGTATCTTATTATGACGATACAACGGGACAGAGGATTGGGCACTCATGATAGCTTGAATTTTTTGGCTGGATTTGAAGGATTGGAAAATTTGAGTTTCACCGGTCGTCTTGAACTTGGATCCTTGGCCCGCTAATGGGTTGGCTGTCCCTCATAGCTTTGTACTTTGGTCTGCTGCTGAGAAAAGTTCCACGCTGTGGTGTTTGTTCCTGCAAAACAAATAAAATAAATGCATATCAATATATTGCAATGCAGAGTATATTAAGATGCGATATAAATGATGCCTGGCTGCCGGCGAGCCGTTATTTGCGGTCAGGATGATGGAATACTTGATCTTGACTTAATTTTTTAGCTGGTTTGTGTACCATTCCGCAGCTGTCGGAGCATTTGAAAATTGTCTCTGCTTGTGGGAGAGATTTATTTGTAGAGTATGTTTCCGCTGGTTGGGAGATCTTTGCACTGAGAAATGTCTCCGCTTGTTGGGAGAGCTTAATTTGTAAAGTGCGTCTCCGTTTGTTAGGAGAGCTTTGCACTGAAATGTAAAGTAATCTCCGCTTGGGAGAGATTGACTAAAACTGTAACCATGCCTGAAGCTGCGTGAGCAAAACATCAAAACATTCAAAGCAATAGAAAATGAAATAAAAGGATGCCCAAAAGATACTCTTGATTGCGAAGATAAGTTGCAGCCATCTATTGGCAGAATGTTGGTGACGAGGTTTGCAACTGTCTATTCCAGCATCTATTGCGAAGGAGCAGTGATTTTCTATATATGAAGAAGTTGGAAATGTTTGCTATTTTTTATATATATGGCTCCGATTGGCAAAGCCGACATTCGATTTGTACCGGGTGCTTCGATTGATTGAGCTGACGATTTGCTATATACAGAACTGCAATTGGCGACGGCTCATTTGTACAGAGTGCTTTGATTAGTTGAGCATGTTGTTTGTTATATACACGCTTTCCATTGAAGAAACTGATAGCTCGTTTTGTATAAGATGCTCTGATTATATAAGCAGGCGGTTTGCTATGTATAGATTTTCCATATCAGCGGTCTGATTCCGAGGTACCTACAAAGAATTCAAAGGTTAGCTTTTGCTATACCAGAAAAGATCAAGTAAAGGAGAAAGAGAGATAATCTTAGGCCAGTAGCAGATCCATAATTTTCCCTAGTGTGGTCTTAGTGCTTCTTTTATCCCTGTTGACCCTGCACTTAAAGAAAAATTCTTAGTTGGGGCGGGAAAGTTGGTTTGTGTCAACCACAGTTTTGATTTGCCCAAGTCTTTGACATGGTTACGTTGCGATGTTTGGTATATGGAACAAATTACTATATATATATATATTTGTTTTAGAAAATATTTTCAAAATACTTTGTCTTTTAAGACAAATGCCGTTGTTCCGGATTATGACATGTTACGAAAGGTTCTCCACACGCGAGCGTATCCTCTTGAGAACCTTGTCTTGTTGATGTCGATCTTCCATGACACTTCTGACAACGTGGCTGCTTGATGTCGCGACTGCGTCCTAATTTGAACTAATGCAGTACAAGGCTTTCCTAAGGTTATGACCGAACCTTTTCAAGTCGCCTACGTATCCAAAATGGAATCAGGTCTGAACGTAATTCGTGGCTTATCATAAAATGTGATGAAGATGACCGAGCCTGGCTCAGGAAGCCTACGTATCCAAATGGAATCAGGTCAAACCGTAGTTCGATTACAAAAGATTGAAAATGATTTATGAATGAAAATGGCTGAGTCTGACTCAGAATGCCTACGCATCCAAATGAAATCAGGCCAGAACATCGTTCAATTACAAAAGACAACTGAATCCAATGAGGATTGCCTACTTATTCCTTTCTAAGGAAATCAAGTCGGCGTAGTTCATGGGCTGGCACCATACAAAAGTGATATTTGGTTTTTATATTACAAGAGAAAGGGGGAGTGAAACCGAACCCTACATGAGTTTTCGAGGTATTCGTTCGTGGGAAGTCAGGTCGAACATAGTTCTATTACAGCAAAATCTAACTCGATTTGTCTTCAAACATAGTATGTCTTGATTGAAACTTAGTTGATGGACTTCGTGTTGACTTTTCCATCCATTTCTGCCAAGATTAGAGCTCCACCCGACAGTGCTCGGTGAGTCACCTAAGGACTTTGCAAATTTGGTGCGAACTTTCGTTTGGCATCTTCTTGGTGGGAAAAGATTTTCTTCAAGACCAACTACCCCGGTGTGAACTGGCGATGTTTCAGTCTCTTGTTAAATGCACTGGCCATCCTGTTCTGATACAGCTGATCATGGCATACTGCATCCATTCTTTTCTCATCAATGAGCATGAGCTACTCCTGTCTGACCCGTATCCACTCTGCGTCATCAAATTTTTCCCCTTGAATGACCCTTAAAGATGGTATTCTGACCTTTGCAGATATCACATCTTTAGTGCCATATATTTACATTTACGCCGTTGCCCTAGTGGATGTTCTCATGGTAGTCCGGTAATCCAATAAAGAAAAAGGTAGTTTCTCGTGCCATTGCTTGTGATTGTCCATTATCTTTCGTAGAATTATCTTGATATTCTTGTTGGCTGCCTCGAATGCCCCATTCATTTGTGGTCTGTAGGCTGTGGAATTGCGGTGGATGATTAAGAAGATCTCGCAGATTTCTCTCATGAGGTCGCTGTTGAGGTTAGCGGAATGTCAGTGACGATAGACTCTTGTATCCCAAATCTGTAGACAATGTTGCTTCGGACGAAATCTGCCACTACCTTCTCTGTGACGGCCTTGTAAGTAGTTTTCTCGACACATTTGGTGAAATAATTGGTAGCTACCAAGATGAAATGATGTCCATTTGATGCGGCAGGCTCTATAGGTCCAATCACGTCAATGCCCTAAGCGGCCAACGGCCAGGGTGAACCCATTACGTTTAACTCATTCGGCGGAACCGGATGAAATCCATGTGAATCTAGCATAGGTGACACTTCTGCACATGGCGGATACTGCGCTTTCCGTATTCATCCAAAAGTATCCAGCTCTAAAGATCTTCTTGGCTAATGTGAACCCGTTCATGTGGAGTCCGCACGTTCTTGCATGTATTTCTTCCAATAACAAGGTTGCCTTGGCATCGTCTACACATCTCAACAAACCTAGATCTGGGGTCCTCGTATACTGGATTTCCCCGTTGAGTATGTGGTTAGCTAGCCTCATGAGGGTTCGCCTTTTGAGCATTAGTAGCATTCTCCAGGTATTTTCTAGTTGTAAGAAATTTCTTGAGGTCGTGATACCATGATTTACCATCTAGTTCTTCATCTACATGGAAGCAATAGACATGTTGATCCATGATCTCTACCTCGATAGGGTCGACCTATTTCTTGTCTGGATAATGAATCATAGATGATAGGGTTGCAGGGGTGTCGGCAAACTCGTTCTGAATCCTTGGAACTTGCTTGAACTCAATCTTCGTGAACATCTTGCATAGCTCCTTCATGTAGTGTAGGTATGGAAGTATCTTGACATTCTTTGTGGACCATTCCCCTTGGACCTGGTGTATCAATAGATCGAAATCCCCTTTGACCAAAAGTTCTTTGACGTTCATGTCGACTGCCATTCTGATCCCAAGGATGCACGCTTCGTGTTCAGCCATATTATTAGTACAAGGGAATCTTATCTTTGCCGATGCTGGATAGTGCTGTCCAGATGCCGAAATCAGGACTGCCCCAATTCCTACTCCTTTGACGTTTGATGCTCCATCAAAAAACATTTTCCATCCTAGGTACGATTCTAAAATATCTTCTTTAGCAAATAACACTTCTTCATTGGGAAAATACATGGTAAGTGGCTCGTAATCCCCATCCACTAGATTCTCTGCGAGGTGGTCAGCTAAAGCCTGCCCTTTGATAGCCTTCTAAGTTATGTACACAATGTCAAATTCACTGAGGAGAATTTTCCATTTAGCTAGCTTTCTTGTAGGCATCGACATCTGAAAGATGTACTTGAGCAGGTTGAGCCGAGATATCAGATGCATAGTGTAGGCTGACATGTAATGCCTTAGTTTCTGGGCAATCTATGTCAGAGCACAGCAAGTGCGTTCTATCAAAGTATACTTGGCCTCGCATGGTGTTAACTTCTTACTTAAGTAGTAGATGGCCTGCCCCTTTCTCCCAGTTTCGTCATGCTGTCCCAACACATAGCCGACAGCATTATCCAAGATCGACAAATAGAGTAACGATGGCTTTCCAGGTTCGGGGGGAGCCAGCACTGGTGGATTTGATAAATACTCCTTGATTCTGTCGAAGGCTTTCTGGCACTCTTCTATCCATTTTTTTGCAGCATCCTTCTTCAGCAACATGAAAATGGGTTCACAGATTACCGTGGACTGGGCTATGAAGAGACTGATGTAATTCAATCTACCTAGGAAACTCATCACATCTTTCTTGCTCTTCGGTAGTGGAAGTTCCTGAATGGCCTTGATTTTTGATAGGTCCAGTTCTGTCTACTTCCCACTTACAATGAAGCCCAACAGTTTCCTAGCAGGGACTCCGAATGCCCACTTTGCCTGGTTCAACTTCAAATTGTACCTGTGCAGGTGTTCGAAAAATTTCCTCAAATCGTCCAAGTGCTCTAAACTCTTTTGAGACTTTATGATGACATCATCGATATACACTTCAATCTTTTTATGAATCATGTCATGAAAAAGGATCGTCATGGCCCTCATGTAGGTGGAATCAGCATTCTTGAGACAGAACTGCATGACTCTATAGTAGTAAACTCCCCAAGGTGTGGTGACAGCCGTCTTCTCTGCATTTTCTTCATGCATCAGGATTTGATGGTACCCAGCAAAACAATCCACAAACAATTGCAGTTCATGCTTTGTGCAGTTGTCGATGAGGATATGGATATTTGGCATAGGTAAATCGTCCTTTTGACTAGCTTTGTTGAGATCTCGATAATCCATGCATATTCTAATCTTTCCGTCTTTCTTGGGTAATAGGACAATATTTGGCAACCAACAGGGATAGTTGGTGACCCTTACCACATTTTCTTCTATCTCTTTGGTCACTTCTTCCTTTATCCTCAAACTTAAATCAAGTTTAAATTTTTTGGGTTTCTGCTTGACCGAAGGTCTGGTAGGATTGGTGGGCAGTCTATGCGAGACAATGTTAGTACTTTATCTGACCAAATCATCATATGACCATGCGAACACATCAACATATTGTCGGAGGAGCTCAATCAATTTTTCCTTTTGCTCGGCCTCTAGATGAATGCTGATCCTAGTTTCTTTTTTGTCTTCTTCACTTCCATAGTTGACCACTTTCGTTTCTTCGAGGTTGGGCTTTTTCTGACTCTCCAACTGCTCGATCTCCTACAGGAGATTGTCGAGCATCATGCTCTCATCATATTACTCGTAATCTGGATCGTTGTGCTCGACGGTTTCATTACATGTCACAATCGCAGAATGCGGACTTTTAGCGTTTTGAATACTGAAAAGAAAATCTAAGTATAAATGAAGTGGTAAATAAAGTTGCAATATTTGAGAAATGATTCTTTTTATTTCATCAAAAGAGGAACGTCTTAAGCTTTCCAATGAGGCAAATCACAAAAAGGTAAAGACACGGTGCAGGCCTCAACTGACCGTGTACTTTCTCAAAAGAAAACTTTTACAGTTCCATGACACCAAGACTCCCGGCGAATCAAAGATGGACTCGCGGTCCAGTTTCGCAGCTCTTCCCCTGGTTTGGCATCCCTGATAATTGATGCCTTGATGTCAGTCCCTTAACAACACTCTTCAATATAATTCACGAACAGCTTTCCCATCCCCGTCGATGATATCATCTTCTAGTACTGAACTTTGACCCGAACTTGGAACATGCTCTGGCACAAAAACTATTTTTCGGAGCTAACGGTATGAGCTTTCCCCTCCGGAGGCTGATATCCTATGCCTGTCCTTCCTTTCTGCCTATTATGTTCAATTGGCTCTGTGATTCCGTCCAACCTTGGCCCCAACCCTGTTCCCGGCATGTATCCATATTTCATCATATCCCTCAAAGCCATCTTGGATCTATATGGCGACTGCATTCCCAAGTTCTATTCAGTTTCTTCCATTTCGGTAGTCTGCATGATTTTTACTGCATGGAAAGCCACTCTAGTCCAGCCCTTCAATGAACGGAACAACATACTCCAAATAAGCGAAGTGAACCCACTTGCCGTGAACCACGATCTCCTGACATCCCCACTCAAATTTCATGCATTAGTGCAAAGTGGATTGGATAGCCCCTGCCATATGTATCCAGGGCCTTCCCAGCAGCAACTTGTAGGAAGTGGAGATTTCTATAACTTGGAAAAATATGGGAAATTCGATTTGCAAGGCCAAATAAATTTCTCCAATAACATCTTTAGTGAACCATCAAAGGCCCTCACTCTTACGTGGCTTTCCTTGACCTCCCTTAGATGAATTCCTAATTCCCATTGGGTGGAGAGTGGACAAATGTTGACTCCTGACCCTCTATCTACTCACACTCAGGACACCACTTTCTCACCGCATTTGACAGTGATATGAAGAGCTTTCTTGTGACTTGCGCCTTCGACAGGAAGTTCGTCTCTTCTGAAAGTGATCATATTTGCTTCGACCATTTTCCTAATTATCGCGGCAGGCACCTCACTGGTGGTGTTACTTGGTATACTTACCCAACTCAGTACTTTCAATAGGGCATCCTATGACTGTCGGAACTCATTAACAGATCCATGATTGATATCTGTGCTGGGATTTTCTTCAGCTGCTCCTCTACAGAATACTCTTTAGTAGACATTCTCTTCCAAAACTCGGCAGCTTCTAGGTTTGTTATGTTCCTTTTTTGAATTATCTCTCTTCCCAATTTCCGTCGATTGACATCTTCAGGAGCGTAGCATGTCCTGGACCTAGTCATACCATGGGCTACAGCAAAGTCTGTCATTTTGGCCTTCCCCTTTTGCTGGTACGTCCATGGGAAAGATTTGTATTCCCGAATTTCTTCATCTCTTATAGCAACAGCTGGTTGTCGCTGATAGGTCTAAACAATCACTATAGGCTTCACCTGTACTGTAATCACTGAAACCCTTTGAGGAGGGATCCTGGCAGCTTTTGCATTACCTATAGTGACAATTGTTCCCTTTTGGTCATACTCTTCGTCCAATGTGATCATTTTAATTCCCTGGTTTCGGTGATTTTACAGTGGATTGTGATTCACATTAGGCACCGTCAGAGTGCACTGAATGGCTCCGCTCTTGGTCAACATTTCGATCTCATTTTTTAGCTTAAAACAATCTTCAGTATCATGCCCAGACACGTTGGAGTGGTACACGTACCTTTTTGTTGCATCAAAATATTTAGAGGGGTATTTATGGACTCTTCCTTTGACTGGGCTTATTAATCCCGCTCTTCTCAATCTCTCAAACAATTCAGCCAAAGGCTCAGCAATCGTGGTATAATTTCTTGGACCCTTCTCTTCAAAATTGGGACAAGGGTGTGGTACATAAGCGGGTCAATTTTTGTGAGTAGTGATTTGGATATGAGCTTATGGTCGTTGTGGGTTTGGGTTGTTGTTGCTCGAGAAGGGTTGTATTGTTGTTGAGGATGGTAATATGGCTGGGTATCATAGACTGGAGCGTCAGTGGGTTGTGGTGAATGATTGTTTGGGGAATAGGAAGTGCTTTCGTGATGTGGGTTGGGTTGATAGTAAGGAACGACTGCTGAGACTTCTTCTTTCTTCTTCTTTCTGCTACTGATTGACCGTGATTGGATGGCCTTGCTGGCCGCTTGCAGTGCTGCTATGGATTGTACATTACAAAACTTTATGCCCTATTCTAATAAATCTCCCATCTTGACCGGCTCCGGGAATTTCCGTCCCATCATTCCTATCATCTTTTCAAAGTATATCCCTTCCTGCGGTCTGATGGAATACTTGGTTAATTCACCGTCATCCAGCGGAGCTTGTGCCCTGGCGGCCTCTGACCTCTACCGACGTGCATATTCTTAGAATGACTCAGATGGTTTTTTTGTAGGTTCACCGGTGCGAACCGATCAAGAGTGATCTCGGTGTTGAATCGAAAATGATTCATGAAGTCCTCCGCCATATCTTGCCAAGTTCTCCAATTTCACAGAGCCTGTTGAGTGTACTAGGTGAGTGCTTCTCCCGTCAAACTTCTTATAAATAACTTCATCCTTAGTTTCTCATTCCTCCCCACTCCGACTAACTTGTCACAATATGCTCTCAAATGTGCGCGGGAATCACCTTGTCATATCGAAGATATCAAACTTTGGGGGGTTTTTACCCTGATGGCATATCCACATCCGGATGAACACAAAAATCCTCCTAGTCCAAACTTTCACTTCCTTAGGCAACTTGGAGGCTCTTCATTTGCTTTCTCAAAATATGCAACTGTTTAGATACTGACTCTTTTCCCTTACGTCTGGCCTCCCTTTCCATCTCGGCGTATTGATCAATCTCATAAGGCACCCTAACCATGACAGGTGCTGTAAAGGTAGGTTCAGAAATGGCATATACAGTGGGAACATACCGCTCATGGGAGGCGCCATGTGCCATAGGTATATGCTGGTTAGTAGTAAAAGTTACCCCGTCATGAGAAGGGGTGTGAGTAGCATTGGTGGTAATATGCGGGTTTTGTGGTGTCTGAACGTACTGTGGTACATGGGGAGTGTGGATAGGGGGACTTGGTGGGTTTGCTGGGGTCACTGAAGGTATGACTTGAGTGGTAGGAGCTGAAGTTGGGGTATTATTGTTTTGGCATGATGTGGAAGGAAAATGGTCAGGAATCGAATCCAAAGAAGGGAATCGAGGTGGTAGGTAGCGTGTCACGGCCAGGTGTGCTAGTTCTCTTATATGTTGTCTTCCTCCCTTAGAGACTCCATTTCATGGGCCATCCTTGCCATGTGTTCATCATTCATGGTGCCGTCCGTTTACCCGGATGGCCCCGGGCTGTCGGCTATCACCAGTTGGATGGTTCGAAGTCGATGAAACAGAATTATATGGGCCAGATTTGATTCACCAAGCCATTGAGAAGGTAAAGGTGATATAGGAACGATTGAGGACGGCACAAAGTAGGCAAAAGTCTTATTCCGATGTCCGACGTCGTGATCTGGAGTTGAGGTTGGTAATTGGGTTTTCCTGAGGATCTCACCAATGAAGGGTGTTATGCGTTTTGGGAAGGAAGGTAAGCTGAGTCCAAGGTGTATCAGTCTGTATAAAATTCTTCGATGAATTGGACATGTTGCTTATGAGTTAGAATTGCCATCCGAATTGGAATTTGTCCATCCGGTATTCCATGTATCTATGTTGAGGAAATGTATTGGAGACCCTTCTCGAGTCGTCCCTATCAAAGATGTACAAGTTACAGAGGATCTATCATATGAAGAAGTGCCAGTGGCTATATTAGATCGACAAGTCCGCAAGCTGAGAACAAAAGATGTAGCTTCCGTCAAAATATTGTGGAGGAACAAGAATATGGAAGAAATGACATGTGAAGTAGAAGAGGAGATGAAGTCTAAATACCCTTACCTGTTCCACAATAAAGATAACGAGGATGCTAGGGGAACACAGGATGCATCAGAAGGTGGAACAGCTCTATGAGGTAAGAAATAGCTTGAGAATACTCTTCCTTAATACAAAATGGTGATGTGCAGACAATGTACATGTCCATAAATTTGCGTACTCTTGTAAGGCCATACGTTGAGTTAACTGCTCGCAAGTTCGTCCTCTATTTATGAGAGAAACTCGGCCGGAATCCACGATGATTTAAACTCCCCATGAACCCTTACATTCGAGGACGAATGTTCCTGGGGGGGAGGGTGTTACAACCCATATCCGCACGTGTTAGTTCATGCCATATGTTATTTCACATAAATCCAATAAGTAATTATCTTTGAGATGATAAGAAGTTAATCCTATTGGTCTTAAGTGATATAAGGGTGTACAAGGGTGATTAACAAGTATTAGGAGTTAAACGAATCAAGGATGTTGGAACTCATATTTTCGGGTAAACCGAGAGATGCTAAATACACTCAAGAGGTCTTTTTTTAAGGTATTTGAATCATATAATATCCGTATCCTAAGTCTTGAAGTCAAACGAGTTATGAAACAAAAGTCGACAAAAGTTGTCGCAACTTAGGTTCATAATTTTAGTTAAACATTAGGTCAAATGTTTCTAAGCTTTTCTCCCAATTTACAAGGAATTACAGGGTGATCTACCTGCCAAATTAAGGATCTGTGAGTCTAGTTTCCAACTCATTAAACCGTTTGTCAATACGATCTCAGAGTATAGAGATAATTGTATTTCCGCAAACCTGCGCAGATTGGTAGGTGACAAGTAGGTGCATCACCTACTTGCCAAAATTAGAAGACAAAATTAAAAGTCCCAAAGTCGGTCAAGAGAGGACTTTTAAGGGATTATAAACTCAGTTATTTCACCCTTATTTCAGACCTTCAAAATAAAATTGAACCCCTACAACCCTTCCCCCAAAAATCCCACACAAACCCTAATCGATTTTCCCTCTCTTTCAAGTTCTAACTGGGGGTGAAACCTAGAGTTTGAAGAACCAAGGAAAGGGCTGAGTTATCCAACAAGTAATTTAAGTTTACTGCTCTCTTTCATACATTTTTTTCTCCTGTGAATTCATGATAATTCGTTCTATACATGTAAGAACTCACGGGACGGTGATTGGAAGCCGTGAGTTTGAGTTATTCACTTGTAGCGGACTGTTTTGTGGACTGTTTTGTGTTGCTGTTGGGCTGTGTGTTTTACTACTGTTTTGTGGAGTTTTGGAGGAAAAAGGGTGTGGAGAAACACCATATAGATTTAGGGTTGTGGGCTGATAGTTCTCCGTAACATTTCCGGGTCGTTTGACACGACTAGGGTGGCCATCGTATGTATGAAGTGATTAGCTTGTGCGTGGACTATTTTGGGAGGCTTAATATGATTATTATCGATGTTGTTTGGGTTGTTTGGTGATTGTTTTGAATTGTTTGAAGTCATATATATAGGGGATGTGCTGTCCGTTTCATCGTAAAATAGGTTGTGGTCGATACATAATAGTTATGACACTTAAATGATAATGATAGTATCGTTTCTCTCATTATAGACTAAGGAGTTGTGACAGTTGCATAGCTTGTGATTGGGGCAGTATATACAAGGTATCTGAGGCTATCCCTTTCCTTCTTTTGCACGACTTCGATGGTGCGTAATATAATGAATGAGCTTCCAAAGAAACTCTACTCTTAGAAGCTAGCAGTACTTACATTGTTTCCCCTCTTATGGAACGATTGACGTTGATGTTGCCTCTCTTGTTCTTATGTTATCAATGTTGTTGGTTGTTGCTCCCTAACGCACACGCAAGTATACGCGGTCGACAAGTAATATAGGATTAGGAGTCCAGGTTGTCGTACCTACAGGGACTTAAATTTACTACTTTCTAACGAACTAATACTGTTATTTAAGCAAGCAAGAATAGAATTTAATAGTTGAGTTATTCTACTTATAATTCTAATTTGTATCTAAGAATTGCAAAGAACAAAGTACGTATTTTGTAATCAAATAAAACAAATATTCCAGGGTTGTGACTATGTTTCCAATCCTATTGCGTTCTAATTGACTTCTCGTTCATATAATTCATGTATGATTGCTAATTGATTGATAAATATACTCATAGCCTTCTTCCGAAGTACTATTCGCCTATTCCTAACAAGATTAACACCTATATTCCTATGGAATTAATCTAGCAAGAATGCAATAAAAATACGATATTCAATTAAACATGGTGATTAAGTATATTTCTATCTTAACCACGAATCGGCCCCCTTAAAAAGGTTAAGAACATGCTTTCTTCAATTCTTATTCTAATCTAAACATAGTTTTCCCAAACATAGCATAGATAATTGATAGAACTTAATTGATGGCCAAAACAATTAAGCAATTAAGGATAGAATTGAAGAAACAATCATATTAACATGAATTATAAAAACGAATCGTCAAGTTCGAAACACAATATTCATGGCTAATCACAACCCCAGAACAAGGGCGATTAGCCACTCATGTTCAACACAATCAAAAAACGAAGTATTGAAAAACTAATAGAAATACTAGAAAGAATTGATGAACTGAAGATCGATTGCGTTGTTGATGTTCCTTAGCGTTCTTAGCCTCCAAAATCACGTTTTTCTCCTCCAAGATGGGTTTAGGGGTGTTTATATAGGAGTTGGGAAGGTTTGGGGTCGAATTAGGACTCTCCTAGACGGATTAGGACAACTTCCCGCAGTCGGCGCCCTGGCTGGCGCTAGGCGCCCCCCAGGGTGCTGCGTCCAGTAGCTTTTCCAACCTCACTGGCTCCAGCGCCACAGGTGGCGCCAGGCGCTGCCTGTGGCGCCCAGTCTCCCTTGGTCTGGTTTCTTCTCGTTTTGGCTCGTTTCTTCCCCGTTTTCGCCCCCGATTGCTCCCGACTCATTCCTACACATCAAAACACATTATATTAACATGAATCGACGCAATTAACATCCCAAATTCATAAAAAAAGAGCTAAATATGAGATGATTTACATAGAATTTTATATCTTTTCTACCAATTATCAATACCCCACACTTAGACTCTTGCTCGCCCTCGAGCAATGCGATTATAAACAACCTGCCCAACTACTAAACTCTTAATATGATCAGGAAACATTCAACTTTTCAAACAATTCATACTCTTGAACACAATCAATACTAGCAAATAAGTATGAACACATAACTAATCGATATAATTCCCGTAAAGTTCACTTAGGCATAGTAATTCAATGACATTCAACAACTCCATTGTCACCACCCAACCTCAAAAGCCGACTTGCCACATTAAGCTATTTCAATGCATATACTTACCTAACAAGACAAATTATACATTACCAATTGTTCATGAAATCATGTGCCCTCACCAATATCTGAAGAGTGAACATATATGACTGAAATCACACAAAATTTGCACAACATACTCTCACTCTCACAAAGAGCTCATATGCTTCCCATAAAGTACCATAAGCTTGCCCGTAGTGTAGATTTCCACTAATTGAGTCAGTCAAATCTACGATCAACTAGGACTTTGTAAGGTTGTAATGTAGGCTAAGGGTCGGGTAGGATATATTTGGTACTAGTGACTAGTCCTCCTAAGCACTTAATACACTACACTCAACATTTAAACACTTCTTTTTCTTTCAATTGTTAAACTTGTCTCACATATGTACCCTTTTCTTTTCAACTCACTTAGCACACACAAATAGGAGGTGAGTTTTTTCATATCTTTTTCACTAACAATTTTTTTTTTTTTTTTTCCATCATCATTTTTCCTTCTTATTTTTTTTTTCACCTTCCATACACATTTTTCATTAGCTAGTGATTTCTCAGTTTAACTTCAACTAACCCACAAGTCTTTTCACAGTCCCATTCATAATCAATGCAATCCCTCTAATACTGCCCTTACTTCTTCTAGCGACTAAGTGCTTTCGGAGGTAAAGGTTCAAATAAGGCTCAAATTAAGAGCAAAATAAAAGGGAATAGCTTGTAATGTAGGTACCAAAAAAAAGGGGCTTATAGGCTCAAAAGGGCTAGCAATGGACAAATTTATATTTGATGTGACAAGCACATCCAAAATTAAATAAGAAAGTGCCTATATCATTTCTTAGATTATCCCAACTTACAATTTTGCTTTAATTAACACACGGGACAAGTTCTACACTATATAAGACAGCATAGAGAATCCAAAACCTTACTCATACAATGCACATGACTCAATCACAACGGTGTTGTTCATAATTTCGAGTTAAGCGAGCATATACAATTGAAACAATTAAGCAGAAAATACACTATATGTTAAGCAAGTCAACAATTGCGAAGAGGCGTCACAATTTGGGCTGTTTTCTTTCGACTTATAACTCAACTAACAGGAATTGGATCATGTGTCATAACCTATTGTACTAGCATACCATGTCAAGAAGTATTGCAATGTACCCCAGATCTTCGTAAGACTAATCCTAAAAGAAAAAATTAAAATTGCCCGGTTCGAGCTACATCCTTGGAAAAGAACCGGTGCCCTAAGAAAAACCAAGGAATATTACCTAACTCCTAAATATAAAACAAAATCTTTTTGTTGTTTTTAATCCAATTTTATCCCTTAAGAAAACGATCCATCGTCGGGAAAAATCTAAAAAATTTTCGAAAATTGTCAGTTTATACATTAAAAATTAATTTATACACTAAAGAATAATAACAATACAACTATTAAAAAGACCAAAAATAAAACTGAATCATCCATGATATATATTCACAACAATCACAACACAGATATTGTCCCACCCCACACTTAAACAATGCATCGCCCTCGATGCATGCAAATATGTAAAACAGAGCAGGGTGAGAAGAAAACTCCCTATTTGCGCTTTCTTCAGGTTATCGGCGAGATGGTGGAGGAGGTTCCAACGCTTGTACCTTTTCTAATGTTGTCACGGGCCATATTATCCTGCAACACAAGCGAACAGGAATGTGAGCAATGTTCAAAACATATGTCATAGGTTGGCATGCTCGTCGTCACATGAACCCACACTTAAAATCGAAGCATAAGTACAAGTGTTGAGCCATAGTATCCCGACCCCACACTTAAAATCGTGGCATATTTTTCCTGCAGCGCCCCAGGCAGCGCCGGGCGCTGGCCTGGGCGCTGTTTCCCGAATAATTTTTTTTCTTTTTTCCTTTTTTTATATGTCACTAATATGTATTATAACATTACATCTAATAATTGTATACAACACTTGTATTCCCCTATCTCATCTAAAAGAATAAAACAAGAAGGTAAACTACAAAAAAAAAACGATAAAAATTGGGTTGCCTCCAACAAGCGCCTGATTTAATGTCGCGGCACGACTCAGATTCGTGCTCTCAATCTAGCTTGATTTCTAGCCTCTGAGCTTCTTCAACAGATGGCCTGAGACGGGTCAGAGTTACAGGCCTTGCCCATTCTTCTGCTTTTTTGAACCCCGGGACATAATTGCCGGAAATATCCGGTACTTTCTTAATTTCTTTAGTCAGACTCTTTTCCACCTCCCCAAGAAATCCTCGTTCAGTAGGATCAACCGGAATCATGTAAGGCACTAGTGATGTGGAAGTATTCTCCACCGCCGAGATCATTGCTAATTCCTCATAATGGGTAGGCAGCCGAAGTGCTTTATAAACCTTGAATAATTCTTCTTGATTACCCACTCTCGTCGTCATTTTACCTTCACAGACATCTATAATGGCGCGGCCAGTAGCTAGGAATGGACGTCCCAAAATAAATGGGACGTCTTGATCTGGCTCGTAATCTAGGATGATGAAGTCAGCCGGAAATATGAATGAGCCAACTTGGACCAGAACGTCCTCAATTACTCACTCCGGATGAGCGAGGGAGCGATCTGCTAGCTGTAAGGTAACTGTGGTTGGGCGTGGCTTGCCCAACCTCAACTATCTGAACACTGAAAGTGGCATCAAATTTATGCTTGCTCCGAGGTCGCATAATGCTCTTCCCACAGCATGTTTCCCAATTGAGATCTGAATAGTGAAGCTGCTCGTATCTTTTAATTTTTGTGGCAGTTTGCCTTGAATTCTGGAACTGCACTCTTCAGTAAGTGCCACCATTTTGAATTTAGTCAATCTTCTTTTATTGGCCACAATATCCTTGATATACTTTGCGTATTTAGGCACCTCTTGCAAAATATCCACCAATGGAATGTTGATTTGTACCTGTTTTAGAATATCAAGGAATTTTTTGTAGGCCTCATTGTCTCTCAACTTTTGTATCTTTGTGGAAAGGGAGGTGGTGACCTTGCAACCAATTGTGGGGGTTGCTTAGCTCCTGCCTCTTCGACTGATTTCTCAACTTCTTTGGCCTTTTCTGCAGTTACCTCAATGGTGATTGGTTTTTCATTGAAGGTCACCTGCTTCTTCTTTTTCGATTCGACCTCTTCTAGCTGTCTCCCGTTCCTCAATGAAACTGCATTCAGTGCTGCCCGTGGATTAGCTTCAGTGTCGCTGGGTAGTGCCCCAGCAGGTCGAGTATTTTGAGCCCCGGCCAGCTGTCCCAACTGGCGCTCCAGATTCCTCACTGTTGTGGTGAGGGTGGGTTTGATATTCAGTTCTGAATTGCTTGTTGTCCTGCACCAGCTGCTTCAGCAACTCATTCGTGTTATCATCAGATTGAGGAGGTTGCCTCTGTGATTGGTTATAATTCCCCTGTGGTCTGCCTGTATTCTGCTGCTGCTGATTGCCACCCCATGAAAAGTTGAGATGGTTCCTCCAATTTGGATTGTAGGAATTCCCATAATGTGAATTTTGATTTACGGGTCCCCTATTTTGTTGTCCCACATAATATATGGATTCCGGATTGGTGGGGCACATATCACTTGTGTGGTTGTCACCACACATATCACAGCATAATGACATTTGTTAGACCTGCTGTCTGGGTTGAACCTGCTGCATAGTCATTCGGTTCATCTGATTTGCCAATTTAGCCATTTCTGCTCTCATAGCTGCCAAGTCATCCAATTCTATCAAACCAGCTCCCTTCTGTTTAATGGCTCTGCGTGAGTCACCATCTCCTTGCCAATTATGATCGTTGGCCGTGAAATTGTTCAATAGAAGTTGGATTTCACTGCATGGCTTGGCCATGCAACTGCCCACGCACGCTGAATCAAGGTTCATTTTCGAAGCTTCATGTAGACCATCAACGAACGTGTGACCAAGTACCTCATATGTCTGGCAATGGTGTGGACAGTCCCTTAGCAGCTTCTTATACCTCTCCCATGCCTGTCGAAGGGTTTCTCCTTCCCGTTGTTCAAAACCCAAGATCTGGCTTCTCAGTGACTTGGTTTTCTTGGTTGGAAAGAATTTGATCAGAAATTTTCTGGCCAGGTCATCCCATGTATAAATACTGTTTGCAGGCTCCTTTTGCAACCACTCTTTTGCTTCCCCCAATAGAGAAAAGGGAAACAACGTCAACCTCACATAATCTTTAGACATATTTGGGTAATTGTAAGTGTCTGTGATCTCCAAAAAGTTCTAAATGTGTCTATGTGGGTCTTCGTGCGACAGTCCCACATACTGCCCCGTAGACTAGATTAGCTGCACCATGTATTACTTCAACTCAAAATGCCCTGTGATTTCAGGCTTGACAATCGCCTGAGTCATATTGGCAAGATTTGGTCTTGCAGCTTCAATTACTGCTCTCTCTGCGTTCCCTGCCATCTCGATAGGCTGTGGTTGAACAACAATGTCCAACTCTTGGTTAATTCTGGTTCTGGCGTCTACTTCCCTCCTTATTCTGTGTAATGTTCGTTCAATTTCTGGATCAAAGGGAAGAAGGTTGTTTGCACTTCTACTTCTCCGCATTCAATAGAAAAGCCTGTGTCAAAGCAAACAACGTAAGCCGATTAATGAAACTTGAATAAATAACAAATATAAGCTGAAGTTGGTAAAGTAGCAGATTTTTAAGTCCCGGGCAACGGCGCCAAAAACTTGTTGCTCCCTAACGCACACGCAAGTATACGCGATCGACAAGTAATATAGGATTATGAGTCCAGGTTGTCACACCCACAGGGACTTAAATTTACTACTTTCTAACAAACTAATACTGTTATTTAAGCAAGTAAGAATCGAATTTAATAGTTGAGTTATTCTACTTATAATTCTAATTTGTATCTAAGAATTGGAAAGAACAAAGTACGTATTTTGTAATCAAATAAAACAAATATTCCAGGGTTGTGACTATGTTTCCAATCCTATTGCGTTCTAATTGATTTCTCGTTCATATGATTCATGTATGATTGCTAATTGATTGATAAATATACTCATAGCCTTCTTCCGAAGTACTATTCGCCTATTCCTAACAAGATTAACACCTATATTCCTATGGAATTAATCTAGCAAGAATGCAATAAAAACACGATATTCAATTAAACATGGTGATTAAGTATATTCCTATCTTAACCACGAATCGGCCCCCTTAAAAAGGTTAAGAACATGCTTTCTTCAATTCTTATTCTAATCTAAACATAGTTTTCCCAAACATAGCATAGATAATTGATAGAACTTAATTGATGGCCAAAACAATTAAGCAATTAAGCATAGAATTGAAGAAACAATCATATTAACATGAATTATAAAAACAAAATCGTCAAGTTCGAAACACAATATTCATGGCTAATCACAACCCCAGAACAAGGGGCAGTTAGCCACTCATGTTCAACATAATCAAAAAAGAAGTATTGAAAACCTAATAGAAATACTAGACAGAATTGATGAACTGAAGATCGATTGCGTTGTTGATGCTCCTTAGCGTTCTTAGCCTCCAAAATCACGTTCTTCTCCTCCAAGATGGGTTTAGGGGTGTTTATATAGGAGTTGGGAAGGTTTGGGGTCGAATTAGGGGTCTCCTAGACGGATTAGGACAACTTCCCGCAGTTGCGCTGCGTCCAGTAGCTTTTCCAACCTCACTGCCTCCAGCGCCACAGGTGGCGCCAGGCGCTGCTTGTGGCGCCCAGTCTCCCTTGGTCCGGTTTCTTCTCGTTTTGGCTCGTTTCTTCCCCATTTTCGCCCCCGATTGCTCCCGACTCATTCCTACACATCAAAACACATTATATTAACATGAATCGACGCAATTAGCATCCCAAATTCATAAAACAAGAGCTAAATATGATATGATTTACATAGAATTTTATATCTTTTCTACCAATTATCATTGGTACTTCCTGATTCTTATAAGGTTCATGGTGAAGAGTTAGTCCTAATAACGTGTACAGAGGATACCAACCTTACGTCACTCCAAAAGGCTTAGAACGTATTTTCATGAGTCGAGCATGCATTATATATATGTATCTATTTTACTGTACCGAGCCGCGCTATAGTCGGCCGGGTTCGGCACCTATTGTGCAACCACTGATCAGTTGGATTTTATCGAGCTCTACATGGCCGGGTACGATTCTACCGAGCCTTATGATGGCCGGGTACGTTTTTACCGATCCTATTACGGCCGGGTATGATATGATGATGATGATGCCCACAGAGGCGTATGTTTTAAAAGTTTATGTATATATGCATATGTATCATACATTTCATGTCAGTAGCCCTCAGAGATACCCAGATATTACAGGTTGTATATTCTCTATCCCTACTTACATTATTGTTCGTACTTATGGTTCCCTGCCTTACAAACTCAGTACTTTATTCGTACTGACGTCCTTTTATTCATGGACACTGCATGTCGTGCTGCAGGTCCTGATAGACAGGCAGGTGCAGCTCTCCCACCACAGTAGGCTGTCTAGTTCAGCGGTGATTGGCGAGATCCCTTCTCCGGACTTGTCGTGGTCCGGGTATGCATTTTTGTTATAGACATTATGGGTATGTCGGGACCCTGTTCCGGCTATGTTGCAGTACTTATGTTCCTTCAGAGGCTCATAGACAGGTGTCAACTCATGTATAGTTTTGTATGCCTTGTTGGCTGGTTTTTGTTGTATAGTCTTTCATGGTAGCGTGGTAGCTCGTACCTTATATATAGTTTCTTGATTGTCTGGTCATCCCATGTTATGTATGTTCATGCCATCATATTTTATTGTTGGTTGTCCATGATCCATGTCTACCATTTATATTGATCTCGTCAGCCTTAAAAGATAATAAAGTAGGTTAGATAAAATGTACGTTGGTGCTCGGCAAGTATGGTCGGGTGCTAGTCATGGCCCTCCAGTTTGGGTCGTGACACAATTCCAACCACAAATCGTCCTCAAATCCTCAAATTTCACTCTCCGATAACATAGTCCAAAAATCCCAAAATTCTAACTTAGATTCATGAAAATTAGGTGTAATAATCAATGGGTAATCAATATTCACGGACAAAAGTGATTAGAAGTCACTAACCTATTCAATCTAGGTGGAAATCTCTCCAAAAATCACCATAGTCCGAACTTCAAAATACCAAAAATGAGAAAAACAACTAAACCCTTCAATTTTTAACACTGCCTAGCGATCTTGCTTCAGCGGTCCTCAGAGTCGCACCTGTGACGACGTACCTGCGGCTCAACGATCACAGGTGCGAGATTTCATTAATCCCTCGACTTGGCGCACCTGCGGTCAAAACTCCGCAGCTGCGAGACCGCTTCTGCAGTCTCTCCACCGCACCTGCAGATCGCCTATCACACTTCTCATCTCATAAGCGCTTTCGCTTATGAGAAAACACCCGCGCATCTGGGATCCTCCCAGACTCCACTTCTTTTCGCATCTGCGCCCAAATCGCCACAACTGTGGTACCGGCTATTCTCCCCGAAGGTACGAAAGCACCGGATGCCTGGAACTTAAGCACTTCTCAAAAGTGCAACCATGCTCTGCTAACCATCCGAATCACAACCGAGATCCATGGGACCCTATCCAAAATACCAACAAGTCCTAAAACATATTATGAACTCGCTCGAAGCCTCAAATCACGTAAAATAACACCACAATCATGAATCACACATTGATTCAAGCCTAATGAACTAATGCACTTCCAACTTCCAAATCCAATGCCGAACCATATCAAACCAATTCCGATTGACCTCAAATTTTGTACACAAGTCATAAATGACACAAATGACCTATTCCAACTTCTGAAACAAAAATTCAACCCTGATATCTACAAAGTCAACTCTCGGTTAAACCTCTCAACCTTCCAAACCTTCAATTTTCCAACTTTCACCAAGACGCATCAAATCAATCTACGGACCTCCAAATCAAAATCCGGACATACACCTTAGTCCAAAATCACCATACAAAGCTATCAGAACCATCAAAACTCCATTTCAGAGTCGTCTACACATATGTCAACATTCGGTCAACTCTTTCAACTTAAGATTCCAACCTTGGGACTAAATATCCCAATTCACTCTGAAACATCCTTGGAACCAAATCAACCACCCCGGCAAGTCATATATCAACAAGGGAACATAGAATAAGCAATAAACAAGGGAACGACGCTACAAATACACAAGACGACTGGCTGGGTCGTCTCTTGTCACGACCCAAAATCCAACTAGTCATGATAGTACCCAACCCAACCCGTTAGGTAAGAAAATTAACAACAATCCAATGTAAATGAGATTTACTAGGAAAAATAAATGATTAGATAACTGAACTTTTATGCAATTTCCCAAAGACTGGTAGTACAAATCATGAGGTTCTAAGATTTAGAGTTTACAAAGCTGGTACGAAATAAATACATCATTTGTTTGAAATATACATAAACAGATTTATAAATCTAAAGCTACCAAGAACAAGAGGCACTATATATGGAACGCATATACATCTTCAATGCCAGCTCCTGCCACATACAGCAACACTAACTCCAAAATCTACATGCAAGGTGTAGAAGTGTAGTATGAATACAATCGACCTTATGTACTCAATAAGTAACAAACCTAACCTTAGGTTGAAGCAGTGACGAGCTTGGAAGTAGGTCAAAGTCCAACACCCAAAGCAACGAACAACTCGTAACAATATAATAAAAATAGTGCAAGTAATAACTCAAAGTTATTATGCTCAGATCATTCACAGTTACGGAAAACAAGCATGCTTTTAAGGTATAACAGTAAAACCCAAATCTTTCACCAAAATCACCAAATTATGAGTATGTCAGAAAACTGATTTTTTTTCCCCAAGATATTCCAACGACAGCTAGAAATGCAATCCCGCGTGTACCGACCTCTGAACAGCTCGAAACTAGCCTAAAGCAACTCAAGAACATCAACTAATGCCAAAGGAAGAAAACCCAATTGATAAAGGCAGAATCTTTAATCAAAAGACCAAAGTCAAACCAAGGCCCGCACCTTGGAACATGACAAAACTCACAAAATTTGACAACCTATTCAATTACAAGACCAACCATACTATTTTCACTCAAATCCATCTCTGAATTGATGTTCAAAACTGAAAAATTCACTTTAGAAAAGTTTAGACAAAAACCCCCCATTTTCTCTATAAAATTCATAATCTAAATGCCAAAATCGAAGATAGATACATGAAATATAACCAAAATTGAGTAGGAAACACTTACCCCAATCCATGTGGTGAAAAACGTCTCCAAAAGCACCCAAATTCGAGCTCCCCAACTCAAAATGTGAATAGAATAACCAATCCCTCGACTCCACTAACCAGCCGACCTCTCGCACCTACGGACACTGTTCCGCTTATGCGCAATCACTTGTGCGATATTAAAGCCCGCCTCTGTGCAAACTCCCAACCAAGCTGGCATCCGCTTCTGCGATTAGATTCTTGCTCATGCAGACACATAGATGCGCCCAGCTTTCCTTTTCTATGCTCTTCCCTCATCCATCCTTGCTTCGCTTCTACACCTATGTGACCGTATCTGCGGCCACCGCACCTACGCCAATTACCCGCCAGATGCGCCCACACCAGATCCAGCAAAGACCAGCCATTACACATGAATGGAAAATGATACGAAACACGTCTGCATCTCACCCAAGCCCCTCGGGACCCCGTCCGAACATGCCAACAAGTCATACAACATAACACGTACCTACTCGAATCCTGAAATCACGCATAACAACATCAAAACCACAAATCGCACCTCAAATCAAACTTAATGAATTGTTGAACTTTTAAATTCCAAATCTCTTGCCGAACCATATCAAAGCAACTCAGAATTATCTCAAATTTTACACACAAGTCCCAAATGACATAGCGAAGCTATTCCAATTCCCGGAACCTTAATCCGAACCCGATATAATCAAAGTAAACTCCCGGTCAAACTTATGAACATTCTAAACCTTTAAAATTTCCAACTTTTGCCAAATAGTGCTGAAATCTTCTAGAAACATCATTCTGGGCGTACGCCCAAGTCCAAAATAACCATTCGGACTTAAAGGAACGATAAAACTCTAATCCAAGGTCAAATACTCAAAAGTCAAACTTGGTCAATTCTTCCAACTTAAAGCTTCTTAGTTGAGAATCAGTCATCCAAATCAATTGTGAATTACCTGAAAACCAAAACCAATAATTCACCCAACTCATAATATATCATACAAAGATACTCAAAACTTCAAATAGCTGAACGGAATGCAAACGCTCGAAACGACCGGTTGCGTCATTACATTCTTCCCCGCTTAAACATACGTTCATTCTCGAACATGCCAAGAGTCGTTACAAGGCCATCAATTCACTGCGTAGTCTTACCATGCACATACCCCGGGGTGATCGCACGTCATCCCAATCCATATAAGTCCGTCAGCTCAACATAACTGAAGATCCTCACTTCGTCCTTAGCCTATAAACCTTGGTACCCAATTTTCAATATCTGAAATTTCTTACAAGACCTAAATCTCGCATCTGCATATTGTATACGTCTGAACAAGTTGTATCAAGCCATAACCATAATCCAAGATAAAATCACACGATATGCCACATAAACTCGCATACCCGTAGCAATAATTCCCGATCATAGTAGCTGTCAAAAAAATCTCGATACCGGTAATAAACCTCATATCAAATAAAACCTCATTCAAAACCTTCGTACACTGCCGATGATGAAAGAAACATGCAAAAACTCATAACCACTCATCAGATTAACGAGTCATGGAGCTCTCTCTTGCCGGTAAGAACCAAAGCCAAATTCTAAGCCGACTTCTGATATAATTCTTCCAAACATACCGTAATTAAATCCGATAGTACCCATTCTAGGTCCACTGACCCCACCTCATCAAACACAACTATTCAATTACATGCCATACCAATACAACCTAAAGCCACAAACCATGCAATTTGTGCACCAACAAACAACAATTCAAGTGTACTCAAACATGAAAAATGATCAAATGAGAGAACTGTCCCGCACGCTCAACTAATACCACCACAACGCAATGCTATGAACCTATCACACATCTTAGGACCAAGACACATAAATCTAACCGTGCAAGCTCAACACGAACAAGCTCAACATTAGCCGAAGGACTCACCCCTCAACACTAACCGTGCTAAGTCAACAAATCTGATCGGGTGTAGAACACACAGCCTCATGAGCTTCTACGATTTAGAGTTTACAAAGCTGGTATGAAGTAAATTCATCATCTGTTCGAAATATACATAAACAAATTTATAAATCTAAAGCTACCAAGAACAAAAGGCAGCTATAACCAGAATGCAGTTACATCTTCAATGCCAGCTCCCGCCACATACAGCAACATCAACTTCAAAATCTCCACGCAAGGTGCAGAAGTGTAGTATGAGTACAACTGACCTCATGTACTCAATAAGTAACAAACCTAACCTTAGTTTGAAAGCAATGACGAGCTCGGGAGAAGGTCAAAGTCCAACACCCAAGGTCAAGAACAACTCGTAACAATATAATAAAAAAAGGTGCATGTATAACTCAAAGTTATTATGCTCAGCTCGTTCACAGTTACAAAAAACAGGCATGCTTTTCAAGTATAACGGTAAAACCTAGATCTTTCACCGAAATAACCAGATTATGAGTATGTTAGAATACTAAAATTTTTCCCACAATCATTCAACAACAGATGATACTTCATTCTCGAATAGCATAAGGAAAGTACATATCTATGCCTACATGTCAATGTGCATGTGATGTCATGAAAGTCACAATACCAAATAGCATGATGAAATGCATCTCTATGCCTAAATTCCAAGTATGCATGTCAAATGTAATGCATCACAGTGATAAACTCATGTACTCACACTCTCAAAGTACTCAATCTCACTGTATAGCACTCAATCACTCGGTACACTCAGTCACTCGGCACTCAATCACTCAGCACTCGGCACTCGATACCTGCGCTCGCTGCTGGTATGTAAGACTCCGGAAGGGCGGATCCTGCCAAAGTGCTAATATAAGCCAACATGGCATGCTGTGATATGCAGCCCGATCACATAATGAGTCAATAAAGCCTGCTGCAGCGTGATGTGCCGGAGAATGTCGGCACATTTTGATACTACTTGCTTAGATTTTAACTTGTTTTACATGCAATTTCCCTAGGTACTTATGTAATTTTAGTGTTTTCTGCAGTATATAAGTGTAAGGACTTAAGAGCATGGAAAAGATTTCAAAAATCCACATAAAGACAAGGACAGAGTAGAAAAGCATCGCAGAGGTGAATATGCGATCGCAAACATCACATGCGAGCCACAGACTTCACATCAAGATCGCAGAGCAAGACAGACTTCTGGGTAAAATTTCACGTCAAGAATGCGGTCGCATATGCGATCGCATAACTGGTATGCGAGCCGTAGAATTGCACACGGAGATAGCAGACCAAGTCAGAGTCCTGGGCGAAGTTCAGCGTCAGAAATGCGATCGCATCTGCGATCGCATAACTGGTATGCGAGCCGCAAAAGCAACTGCAAACCAAGCACGAAGTCTACTAAAGGAAGAAACCGCGATGCAAGATGCGGTCGCATTTCTACAATGCGGACCGCAAACCATGGATGCGATGAAGGCAAACCTAGGGTTGAAATCTGCGACAAACGTGTTAAAATTGCGGACCACATTTCTGGTATGCGACAGAAATGCGGTCGCATTTTCTACTTCGGGGCAGATCAGTCTGAATTCTTACCTCGATTTTTGGGCCTCTATAAATAGGTCTATTAGGGTTATGTGGGGGCTATCTTGTCAGACTTTGGAGTAGAAAGTACAAGGCTTGAATATTCCTATCTCTAGGAAGCTTTTGGGTCAAGAATTCTTTACTTTGTAAGCGTTATGACAATTAATATTCTTTTGATTTCAGATTTAGCATGAGTAACTAATTTCAAACACTAAGGTTGTGAACCCTAAATGGATGTGATGTTATTGGGTGTTTGATATTGAGTATATACTTAACGGTTGATTGGTATTTATTTACTTCTTATTCCTTAATCATTGTTGTTGGTTGCAAACATTAACAAACGCCATTAAATTCCATCTTTGCTTGGGAAAGCGGGGTAGATTTGGTAGAAATAAATATCAAAGACTCAAGGCTTTAAACCTTGTTTAAAAAAATCGCTTAGGAATAAGTGGGTTTTAATTTGTCATAAATTGATTGTTCTTAATCACAACTCCTTTATATTTGGAAAAATCATAAAGAGGAAATATTACCCAACTATTGAAAAATATTTGGTAGTCAATTAGACATCAATTGCATATCAAAAGATTCTTCCGTTAGAAATATATCATATTGACATCGATAGCATTACACTTCATTGATGGGGACACAACCTTGGTTCTTTAATCATATTATTCATATTCTCAATATTGCAATTAGACTTTATCTAAAACTAAGTTCAATTCATATTTTTGTTACGATTACCTGGATAGAATTACAACTGTAGTTGAGTATTACGCTAATCAAGTAAACTTTTCACACCTATTCCCTGTGGGATTCAACCCCAACCTTGTTGGGTTATTATATTTGACATCGACCGCTTACATTTCCTAGATGGGGACGCAAGGAAATGGCTCCAGAATCTTCCTCCAAACTCCATTCATTCCTGGCCCGAACTTGTCCGAGCTTTCTTGTCTAAATGGTTCCCACAAAGCAAGAAGTTTGAGCTCAGGGATAAAATTTTCTTTTTCAAGCAATTACCGGGAGAACAACTACATGAGGCATGGGATCTTTTCAAACTATATTTGGTGATGTCTCCAAACCATGGTTTCCCAGATTCTATTTTGTTGGAGAAATATTACATGGGTTTGGATTCGATGAACTAATCAATAGCCAAGAATGCAGCTGCCGGATCTTTCATGGACAAGTCATTCGCAAGGGTGACACAGATACTTGACAAAATGGCAAAGCATAATGAAGCGTGGCATTCTGAGGACACTACAGGTGGAATTGCATATGGCTCTCCTTCCTTGAGCAACATGATCAAGGAAAATCAAGAGAGAGATCAAGTGATTGCAGAGCTTGCTACGAATGTAAATGTGTTGACAAAGATGTTCACTGAAAACCAAAAGAAGAAAGTAAATGTGGTAGAGAATCTGCAACCTGTACCAAATGAAGATTTTGAGGAAGCAAATTATGTCAACAACTCTCAAGGAGGGTATCAAAGGCAACACTACCAAGGTCAAGGATCACAAAATCAATGGAGGCCAAACCCGCAAGGGCAAGGTCACCACCAATGGAGAAACGACCAAGGTGTCTCAAACCAAGGAAACTGGAACAACAACAACAACTTTTCAAATCGAAGTTCCAATCCCTATGTTCCCCCAAAGGGTCAATACTCAAATCAAGGTTCCTCAAGTGAGTCTAAACTGGAAAGTACGCTTGAAAGGATACTGCAAAATCAAGAAAAATTAGACAATTCCATGAGGAACTTGTCCGAGTTGGTTGGCTCTCATACTGCAGCCATTCAAAAATTGGAGATGCAAATGAGAGATCTCTCTCGGGCGCAACATCCACAGCAAAAGGGAACACTCTCTAGTGATACAATTGCAAACCCAAAGGGAAGTGGGAGTGGCCCAATTTCTCATGTCATGGCAATTACTACCAGGAGTGGGAAGATACTACAGGAAAAGGGTGAACAAGCGGTTGAAGTGGAAGAATTCGAAAAAAGGGTTGAGGTTGACGAGCATAATGTTGTTGAAGTTGAGAAAACTCCGGAAGTTGTGCAAGTCCAAGAAGAGACCCGAGAAGGGGTAAAGGAAAAGGCAAAAGAAACATCAAACATTCTTCCGCCTATTCCTAGACCTCCTCCTCCTTTTCCTCAAAGACTTGCAAGAAGGGTTGATGATAGCAAGTTTGAGAAGTTTAATGACATTTTAAAGCAATTATCGGTGAACATACCATTCTTGGAAGCTTTTCAAGAGATGCCTGGTTTTGCTAAATACTTGAAAGATTTGATCACCAAGAAGAGGACCACCAAGTATGAGGTGGTGAACATGACTCACCAGGTTTGTTCCATTATTGCCACAACCCCCGTTCAGAAGAAAGAAGACCTGGGAGCCTTTATTATTCCTTGCACTATAGGGGTGCGTGATTTTGCAAGGGCCCTTTGTGATAACGGGGCTAGCATTAATTTAATGCCGCTTGCCATCTACAAACAAGCAGGATTATGAATGCCAAGGCCAACAAGTATGAGATTGCAAATGGCTGATCGTTCCATCAAGAGATCGGTAGGAATTGTTGATGACGTGATTGTGAAAGTGGGAAAGTTTCACATACCCGCTGATTTTGTATTCTTGATTGTGCTGTTGGCAAAGAAATCCCTATTATCTTGGGAAGACCATTCCTAGCCACTGGAAGAGAACTTATGGATTCGGAACGGAATGAAATCAAATTCCGAGTGAATGATGAAGAGGTTACATTCCAAGAAAGTAAAGGTATGAAGCTACCGAATGAGTATGAAAGCATTTCGGTGATTGATATTGTTAACGACGTGGAAGATGCGGTTGAAATGAAGATGGAAGAACAATGCCTCGGTGAAGCATTGGCGGCTATCTTGGTGAACTTTGACGGTGAGGATATGGAGGGTTTTATGGAGTCGGTAAATGCATTAGAGGGGCATGGTTCTTACTCTTATGCTCCACCAAAGCTCTCTCTTGACTTGGAGAATAGATCTACACCTCCCGCAAAGCCATCTATTATTGAGCCACCACAACTAGAGCTCAAACCACTTCCTCCGCACTTGAGGTATAAATTTCTTGGCTCAAATGATACTTTACCTTTATTCTTTGTTGAATGATTTGCAAGTGGAACAATTGCTGAAAGTCTTGAAGGAGCGTAGGCAAGCCATTGGATGGACAATTACAGACATTCGTGGGATCCCTGCTGGAATTTGCGAGCATAAAATTCAATTGGAAAGTGGGACCAAACCGAGTGTGGAACACCAACGACAGTTGAACCCGTCAATGCAAGAAGTGGTAAAGAAGGAAATAATCAAATGGTTGGATGCCGGGGTAGTCTACCCCATTACCGATAGTTCCTGGGTGAGCCCGGTGCAATGTGTGCCGAAAAAGGGAGGCATGACTGTGATTGAAAATGAGAAAAATGAGCTTATCCCAACAAGAACGGTAACCGACTGGAGGGTGTGTATGGATTACCGGAAACTCAACAGTGCCACGTGCAAGGATCATTTCCCTATGCCTTTTATTGATCAAATGCTTGATCGGCTAGCAGGAAGGTCATTCTACTGTTTCCTTGATGGATATTCCGGCTACAACCAAATCAACATAGCATTGGAGGATCAGGAGAAGACAACATTCACATTTCCTTATGGAACGTTTGCTTTCAACCGGATGCGATTTGGTTTATGCAATGCTCTGGCTACTTTTCAAATATGCATGATGTCCATCTTCTCCGACATGGTAGAAGATTTTCTAGAAGTTTTCATGGATGATTTCTCGGTGGTAGGTAAGTCTTTTGACTGTCTTAACAATCTTAGTAAAGTGCTCAAGAGATGTGAAGAGACAAACCTTGTACTCAATTGAGAGAAATGTCACTTCATGGTGGATGAATGATGTGCCGGGTAATTTCGGCACATTTTGATACTATTTGCTTAAAGTTTAACTTGTTTTACGAGCAAACTCTACTGATACTTATGTAATTTTAGTGTATTTGTAGTACATCGAGTGTAAGGACCCAGAAGTACGGAAAAGAGTTCAAAAGCCAACTGAAAACAAGAAAAGAAGTTAAGAGCATCGCAAATGTGAGTATGCGGTCGCAAACAGCACATGCGGGGACCACATATTTCACAAACAGATCGCAAACAAGGACAGAACTCTGGGCAATTCTTCACGTCGAGAATGCGGTCGCAAAGGCGACCGCAAAACAAAAATGCGAACCGCAAAATAGCAATGTGAAACCGCAAACGCAAACAGAGTTTCTGGGTGAAACTCAGAGTGAAGAATGCGATCGCATTTCGCGATCGCATAATCAACATGCGGACCACAAACCAAAATGCGATGAAGGCAAAACTCTTGGGTTAAATCTGCGATAGTCAATGAAGATTTGCGGTCCACATTTCTGTTTTGCGATAGAAATGCGGTCCGCATTATTACAGTAGGGGCAAACTAGTCCGAAATTCGCCTCGGGTTTTGGGCCTCTATAAATAGGTTTAATAGGGTTTTGTGAGGGACATCTTGTCAGAATTGAGAGTACAAAGTACGGGCAATTAACTAGTTTGAATTCTTGGAAGCTTTTGGGATCAATTACCTTTTATTTTATAAGATGATGACAATTACTATTCTTTCTTATTCAATATTCAGCATGAGTAGCTAAATTTAAACGCTAAGGTTGTGAACCCTAGATGGGTACAATGTTATTGAAATTTTGATATCGAATATGATTTCAACGGATGATTGATATTTATTTACTTCTTATTCTTCAACAATTGTTAATGGTTGCAAACATTAATGAACGCCAATTAATTCTATCTTTGCTTGGGAAAGTGGAAATAAAATTTGGTAGAAGTAAATAACAAAGACTCAAGGCTTTAAATTCTGTTTAATAAAATCGCTTAGGAATAAGTGGGTTTTAATTTGGCATTAATTGATTGTTTTTAATCACAAATCTTTTGTATTTGGAAAAATCATAAAGAGGATATGTTATCCAACTATTGAAAAATATTGAGTAGTAAATTAGGCATCAATTGCATATCAAGAAAGTTTTCCGTTGGAAATATTCAATATTAATATCAGTAGCATTGTCCTACATAAAGGGGAACACAACCTTGGTTTCTTTAATTCATATTATTCACATTCACATTATTGCAATCAGTTTTCGTTTACATTTAAGTTCAACATTCCTTTTTATTACAGTTACTTGATAGAATTACGACTTAGTCGAGTATTACACTAATTAGATAAAGGTTTCACACCTATTCCCTGTGGGATTCGACCCCAACCTTGTTGGGTTATTATATTTGACACCGACCGCTTACACTATTCTTAAGGTGTAATTTGAGCGTATGAATGAAGGAATTGTGTTGGGGCATAAAATCTCAAGGCATGGCATAGAGGTAGACTGGGCAAAGATAGAGATCATTTCTAAGCTTCCTCCACCTACTTCCGTTAAAGGTGTTCGCAGTTTTTTAGGGCATGCCAGTTTCTATAGGCGCTTCATCAAGGAATTTTCCAAGATTGAAATCCTATGTGAAAAATCCTTGAGAAGGATGCAAAATTCGTGTTTGATGAGAAATTCCTCAAATCTTTTGAGGAGTTGAAGAAAAGGCTCACCACGGCACCTATTATTGTCACACCCGATTGGTCACTTCCTTTCAAGCTTATGTGTGACGCCAGTGGTGTAGCCATTGGAGTAATGCTTGGCCGACGTCACAACAAAGTTCTTCACCCAATTTACTATACCAGTAAAACACTCAATGGGGCACAAATGAATTACACAATGACTGAACAAGAACTTCTGGCCATTGTCTACTCTTTTGAGAAGTTTCGGGCTAATTTGTTGGGCTCCAAGGTGATAGTATATACAGATCATGCAACTCTTTGTTATCTCATGGCGAAGAATGATGCAAAGCCTCGGTTGATTCGATGGGTCTTGTTGCTGCAAGAGTTCGAGTTTGAAGTCAAAGATTGAAATGGGACTCAAAATCAAGTGGCGGATCATTTGTCAAGGGTGGAAGAAGCAGGGAGACCAAAGGGAGATCTTGATATCAACGATGCATTCCCAGATGAACATATATTGGCCCTATCTAATACTTTTGCTCCTTGGTATGCTGATATTGCTAACTATTTAGTTAGTGACCTTCTTCCAGATGGATTGGAGTCATATTAAAATAAGAGGTTTTTGAGAGATTGCCGACACTACTATTGGGAGGAGCCTTTCTTGTTCCGTGTTTGTGGGGACAACATTATAAGAAGGTGTGTTTCAGAAGACGAGATTGAGCCTATTCTAAAGGCGTACCATGACTCACCGGTTGGGGGTCACCATGGGGGAAATCGTACAGCGGCGAAGGTGCTTGAATGTGGCTACTATTGGCCTTCGATCTACCAGGACGCTAATCAAATGATTAAGGCTTGTGACCGACGTCAAAGACAAGGTCCAATCTCTAAGAAGCATGAAATGCCAATGCATTTTGTGATGGAGATTGAAATCTTCGACGTTTGGGGAATTGACTTCATGGGTCCTTTCATAAGCTCATGTGGGACGAAGTACATTTTAGTGGCTGTGGACTACGTGTCCAAATGGGTAGAAGCAATTGACCTACCAAACAATGAGGCACAGAGTGTGACCACATTTTTAAAGAAGAACATTTTCACTCGGTTTGGCACTCCCAAAGCCATTCTTAGTGATGGGGGGTCTAATTTCTGCAACAAGGCCTTGAAAGTTCTCCTTGAAAAGTACGGTGTCAAGCACAAGGTAGCCACACCCTATCATCCGCAATCAAGCGGGAAAGTGGAGGTTTCCAACCGGGAAATAAAGAGCATTCTAGTAAAAAACGATTAATGCAAACAGGACCGACTGGTCGAAGAAGCTAGATGATGCACTATAGGCATACCGCACAGCATACAAGACTCCTATTGGTACGTCGCCTTATCGATTAATTTTTGGAAAAGCCTGCCTTCTACCTGTGGAACTGGAGCACAAGGCTATGTGGGTCTTAAAAAGATTGAACATGGACTTGGTAGAAGCTGGAACTTTGAGGCTAACACAACTGAATGAAATGGAGGAATTCTGTCTCCATGCTTATGAAAGTGCAGCTGTGTATAAAGGGGGAATGAAGTTTGTCCATGATAAGAAAATCCTGAAAAGAGAATTCAAGGCAGATGATTTGGTATTGCTTTTCAACTCCAGACTCAAGTTATTTCCAGGCAAGCTAAAATCAAAATGGTCTGGTCCATTCAAAGTAGTCAATGTCTCTCCCTTTGGAGCCGTAGAATTAGTGTCGGAAGATGGGCTCCGAACTTTCAAAGTGAATGGCCAAAGAGTCAAACATTACTTGGGATCAGATGGTGAGAAGCATTTGGCGGAGCAGCTGGCTCTCAAAGATGGTCCGTGCCCGACCATTGAATAAATTCAGAGGAGTCTCAACTTCGTCGTGCCGCGACGTTAAATCAAGCGCTTCATGGGAGGCAACCCATGTGTGGTAACATTTATTTTTGTTATAAATTTCTTTAAGTTTTTGATAGATAGATTTACATCAAGAAATTTGAAGGGTGTGTTAGAATGCAGGAGATTCAAAAGGCCACAATACTGGGAAGGAATGCCTAAAAAGGGAAGAAAAACCACTGTGTGAAGTTAGCTGCACAAATGCGGTCGCATTTTCACTATGCGAACCGCATTTCAATCGCAAACCGAAGCAGTGAGTTTGGCTCAAATTTTTAACAAAAATGCGACAAGGTAATCCACTTTGCGGACCGCAGTTTCACTATGCGAACCGCATTTCAATCGCAAACTGAAGCAGTGAGTTTGGCCCAAATTGTTGACAAAAATGTGATAAGGTAATTCATTCTGCGGACCGCATTTACGTTATGCGATCGCATTGTGCCTTGCATTGATACCCTTTCAGCAGAACCCACCGCATAACTCGTATGCGATCGCATAGTGTGTTATGTGGTGACTTTCCCATCGCACAATTCCTGGTAAGGCTCCGCATTCTCTCATCTTTTAATCCTTCAAAACACCGCAAAACAACATAAAAAAAAACAAAAAAATGAACAGAGAAAGGAACGACCAGTAGCAAGCACAGTTCAAATCGTACCAAAGACAAAGACCTGTTTAAAATCTCCATACTTCTTGTAATCTTTTTCATTGGTACGTGTCCTGATCTCCTCATGGTCGCTCCTATCTTTGCTGTGTTTTTATTTAGTTTTCATTCTGCATTTTTTTTCGATTTTGTTGCTAATCGTACTTGCTTTGTTGTTTCTGGGGTGATGGGTAGAGAGATCTAGGACTACCATTGTTGGGGGGATGAACTGAATCGTGAGACCAAAGGCATTTGCAGCCCACAAAATCAAAATGTGGTTCACATTTTGGCCGCATCCTTAAACCCTAGTCTCCTGAAGACGATGACAAACGTTGTGCCATTTGCGGTCGCATAATCGCTATGCGAACCGCAAAGGCATCGCAGACTTGAACAGAACACCCTGCTAAAACCTTGACATCTGCGTTTGTTTTGCGATAGCAATTCCCACTTTGGGGTGGACTTTGCGATCGCATTTTTGTTATTCTTATTTGTGTTTGTGCAAGTAAATTCTGCGATGATTATGCGATTCGCATAGTGTTTGTGCAATCGCATAATCCATCGCAGACTGAGCCCCAATATTGCACAGTCAAGTTTGCGACTAGTTTGCAGTTCGCATAGTTGTTATGCGACCGCAACCCATGTCGCATTCATTTACCTGTTGTTGCTTTCTTCTGTTTTCTTTTCCCTTTTTCAAACAATGTCGATCACATTTTACCCTTATACAGATATGGCACCTCAAAAGCATGTCGCAAGGAAAAGGGCACCATCCGGTCGTCACACGTCACAGCCAAAACGTGTGCGAACAAAACCAAATATGCCAAGCACCTCCCAGTCTGATGAGGAGGACCTTTTGCCCTCAGTAAATCTACAGGCCGAGGCTAGAAGGAAACATAGAGATGAATTCCATCTACGATTTGGGGTCGAAGGCTCAAGGGAACTGTTTAGAGAAGGACTCACCAAAAGAAAAATACTGGGTGAGAAGCAGTTGAGCGTGAATGGCCTCCAAGAATAGTACCCCACATTCTCGACAATATAAAAGCGAGAAAATGGGAGTGCTTCACTGAGGCTCCTAAGGAGTTCAATGAGTCACTGGTTCGGGAGTTCTATGCATCTTATGGAGCTTCCAGGTTGGCGCACCACAAACGCAACAAAGTGTTTACTGGCATCGTACTTGTTCGGGGAAAGAATGTGTTCTGCAGTAGTGAAGACATTAATGAAATATATTCCCTCTACTCGCAAACAGGCACAGCCGAGTATGATGCCAAGTACTCAAATAGAGAGAACGAGCGTGGGTGGATAGCGTCCGTCATTGCAAAGGGGACCCCTGCTTGGATAAATCTTGGAAAGAAGATATATAAAGAGGATCTCACAAGGGAGGGTCGATTTTGGCTAAGCTTCGTCACCTCCCATTTGATACCGTCCAAGAACGAAACTGATATCAGCGTTGAGAAAGCTCTTCTCATTGCATGCATCATGGCCGGTATCAAAATTGATGTGGGGGCTTTAATCTTCCAGGAAATCGGTATCCGGGCAACGCAGTGTGCTACCTCACTTCCATTTCCGAGTTTGATCACAACTCTCTATAAAGCTGTGAATGTGCCTCTCATGCAACAATCTGATAAAATCGGAAAGGAGGCGAGGGATATAGACATCACACATATCATTGATGCTGCTGCCCCACCAGAGACTCCACTCCAGGACCCTGACTTCCAGACTCCTGTACCTCCCCAGGTTCCAGAGGCCTCCATTTCTGCCTCAGAGCCTGCCTCTCAGTCCATCACCGATCATCCTTCGTCTGCACTGCCAGCCGTCTCAGGGCTTGGTCTCATGGCCCAGCATGCCAATGCCAAAGTAGACTAGCTCTTGAAAACCTTGCCTAACCTTATCAAACAAGCCCTAACTCCCATACAAATGTCAGTGACAGCTCTCCAACAACAACAAACATTGTTTGGAGATCGCTTGAACAAGCTCGAGTTCAGCGGGCCATACAACATTCGCTAGCAGATTTAGCCGCCCATGTAGATCCATCGGCCACTCAGCCATCAGCGGGCGAGACTAGCAGCTCAGAGGCCCCAACTCTAGCTCCCGACCAGTCCAACATCCCTTCTTCGGCAGCAGAGGGTCAACCGGCTACTGATTCCCATAGTGCTTAGTGCGCCCCAGGGAGCCCCTTGAATTCTACTTTATATTCATATGCATTGGGGACAATGCATGCTTTCGGTTGGGGGTAGTAGCCTTATTTGTATTTTTGGTCTGTATTGTTGTATTTTTGCGACATTAGTAACTGCATCTATATACTAGTGCTTCATGATTTCTGTACATAAGTTGTCTTTAATTAGTAGATAGTTTTCCATCTTTAGTGATTAGAAATAAAATTCCCCTTGTTTTTTCTTTGCCGGGTTCTTTTTCAAGGGTGTAATAGTAGAACCAGGACAATAAAATGAAAAATGTTGACCGGGCTGGTGTAATTGTCTAGTATTAAGCATGTGTGTCTGTATATAGATTATACCCTTTCAAAAGATCAACTGTGTGAACTTGAGGTTCACTCTGTGACTCTATATCTACCTAGAGTTATGTATTTATATATGATGAAAGCCTTGAGTTGTCAAATGTTAACTCTAGGGCTTTAAACTGTGTTAACCAAACAGTTTGTGTGCTATGTGTGTGAGCTCTTTGTATAGATAGTTCTTCTGTTTGCTTCTGCCATCTAGAACTTGCCCGGTTGGTTTTTCGACGCTTATAATAATTACACTTAGTTGGAGAGATGATCTTAGGCATTCTTTGTTTTATTTGTGAAACCTCTTTAGCCTTTCAAGCCTACCTTTGTATAAATAATATCACTAGTGCCCTATTCGAGCCTTTAATCTTTTCTTTGGCTACCTCATTACAAACCTTTCCCTTTTCGTAAAATAATTACCTCTTTTGAACCCGTTCCTCCTTGAACATTAATAATCAGCCTAAAAGCCTAAGTTGGGGGTGTGGGTCAAAATAGAAATGGGTAAGGTTATACAGTGAGGGTAAGAGCATATACCTCAAAGTGCTAATATGAATTTATGAAAGCTCAAGAAAAAAAAAGGGGAGAAAAGAAAAGAAAAGACAAATAGATATATGTGTGTATTTATAATTATGGAGCTTTGAAGGAAATTAGAGAGGTAGTTAAGTTTGTTCCATATTGGGAACTAGATGCCAATACGGCTATGGGGTTTGAAAAGAAACAAAGTGTAAAAAGAAAAATGTGATTAGTGTTAAAGGAGGATGTAGTCACTTATATCTAAATATTTATCCTACCCTTCCCTAAACCTACATTACAAGCTTAAAAAGTCCTTATGTGATCTCCAACCAAGCGTTCTTAGAAGTAAGCGACGAATTAAAATAAGGGCAAGACTATGGTATAGTATGTGGTAACACTTGAAATTCTTTCTGAGAGTTAGTGTATTTGCGAATTAGTCCCTTTGTGTTGTCATTATAAATATTGTGAGTTTGGGACTTTCTTTCTAGCGAGGGCACATGAAGTGCGAGGTTGAACAGAAGTTGAGTTTTTGAGTAAACATAAGTGCACTCAGCTGAGGGTAGCATTTAGTCACTGTGTCTGAGGCTGTAAGTTCACAAGTTGATTAGTTTTCCTTGAATATATTGATGACTCAGGAAGGGTAAAGCATTTGAAGATGCATGCTTGAAACACTAACAACAAACACTATCCAAAATCATTATTGTTTCATGTTTTGTAGATGGAGTCTAGAATAGGATAGTGTCATCTTAGTTGCTTGAGAACAAGCAAGAGTTTAAGTTGGGGGTGTTGATGTGCCGGAGAATTTTGACATATTTTGATACTACTTTCTTAGATTTTAACTTGTTTTACATGCAATTTCCCTAGGTACTTATGTAATTTTAGTGTTTTTGCAGTATATGAAGTGTAAGGACCTAAGAGCATGGAAAGGAGTTCAAAAAGCCACATAAAGACAAGGAAAGAGTAGAAAAGTATCGCAGAGGTGAATATGCGATCGCAAACATCACATGCGAGCCGCAGACTTCACATCAAGATCGTAGAGCAAGATAGACTTCTGGGCAAAATTTCACGTCAAGAATGCGGTCGCATATGCGATCGCATAACTGGTATGCGAGCCGCATAATTGCACAGGAGATCGCAGACCAAGGTAGAGTCCTGGGCGAAGTTCAGAGACAGAAATGCGATCACATCTACGATCGCATAACTGGTATGCGAACCGCAAAAGCAACCGCAAACCAAGCACGAAGTCTACTGAAGGAAGAAACCGCGATGCAAGATGCGGTCGCATTTCTATAATGCGGACCGCAAACCATGGATGTGATGAAGGAAAACCTAGGGTTGAAATCTGCGACAGACGTGTCAAAATTACGGACCACATTTTTGTTATGCGACAGAAATGCGGTCGCATTTTTTACTTCGGGGCAGATAAGTCTGAATTCTTACCTCGATTTTTAGGCCTCTATAAATAGGTCTACTAGGGTTATGTGGGGGCTATCTTGTCAGACTTTGGAGCAGAAAGTACAAGGCTTGAATATTCCTATCTCTTAGAGGCTTTTGGGTCAAGAATTCTTTACTTTGTAAGTGTTATGGCAATTAATATTCTTTTGATTTCAGATTTTAGCATGAGTAACTAATTTCAAACACTAAGGTTGTGAACCCTAAATGGATGTGATGTTATTGGGTGTTTGATATTGAGTTTATACTTAACGGTTAATTGATATTTATCTACTTCTCATTCCTTAATCATTGTTGGTGGTTGCAAACATTAACAAACGCCATTAAATTCCTTCTTTGCTTGGGAAAGTGGGGTAGAATTTGGTAGAAGTAAATTTCAAAGACTTAAGGCTTTAAACCTTGTTTAATAAAATTGCTTAGGAATAAGTGGGTTTTAATTTGGCATAAATTGATTGTTCTTAATCACAATTCTTTTATATTTGAAAAAATCATAAAGAGGAAATATTACCCAACTATTGAAAAATATTGGGTAGTCAATTATACATCAATTGCATATCAAAAGATTCTTCTGTTAGAAATATATCATATTGACATCGATAGCATTACACTTCATTGATGGGGACACAACCTTGGTTTCTTTAATCATATAATTCATATTCTCAATATTGCAATTAGACTTTATTTAAAACAAAGTTCAATTCATACTTTTGTTACAATTACCTGGATAGAATTACGACTGTAGTTGAGTATTACACTAATCAAGTAAACTTTTCACACCTATTCCCTGTGGGATTCGACCCCAACCTTGTTGGGTTATTATATTTGACATCGACCGCTTACACTATTTATTAAGGTGTAATTTGAACGTATCACGGCGTGATCCCATAAACTTCTCTCACAACTCGGCCCTTAGGCCCCAACTCAGTCATCAATCTCTCCAGTCTCTCGGGCTCACAAATCTCATGCCAATCATCCCAACAATGATAACATGATGTAATGACAATTGATAACAGAGACTGCGATATGATATAATGAATGAATATGACTGAGTTTGTAACTGCAATTTAAGCAAATAACTCAACAGCAGAGACGACCTCAGTGGGTCCCAATAGAATAAGCATATAGCCTAAACATATTTTCTAACATGATTCACATCTCATATAATCAGACAAGTAGGGAGAATGTGACGACCCGGTAAATCGTCTCAGGGGTTACTGCCCCGTCTTCCCCAATATTTTTATCATTATGCCTTGTTATCAATGTTTTAGGCAATTTATTTGAGCAAGTTGCATTCGGAGTGAAATCCGTAAGAAATGAGACACTTAATCTCTTTCAAGGAGGCTTAAGTTGTAAAAGTCAACTGTATGTTGACTTATGAGTTAGAAGGCTCGGATGTGAATTCCGATGATTCGGTTAGTTTCGGGAGAGGATTTATGACTTAGGAGAGTGATCGGAATTAGTTTCGGAGGTTCCGTGTAGAATTAGGCTTGAATTGGTGAAGTTAGAATTTTGGCGATTTCCGGTTGACAGGTGAGATTTTGATCCGAGGGTCGGAATGGAATTCCGAAAGTTGCTGTAGCTTCGATATGTGATTTATGACTTGTGTGCAAAATTTCAGGTCATTCAGACGTGGTTTGGTCGGGTTTAAATCAAAAGAGCGATTTAGAAGATTTTGAAGTCCTTAGGCTTGAATCCGATGCGAATTTGATGTTATGACGTTGATTTGAATGTTCCGATGGTTGGAAAAAGTTTGAATAATGTTATGGGACATGTTTGCATGTTTTGTTGAAGTCCCGAGGGTCTCGAATGGATTTTGGATGGTTGATGGAGTTTAACTTCGGCATTTCAAGAATGTGCCGGTGGCGTATCTTCAAGGAAAAGTAGTATAATATTATGCAAATGAACTCCAAATTCAGTTTTGTTTGAAGAATTAGATCTGCATCGAAATTTTGGAGCCATAGCAAAAAGAATCGTCCAATTCGGACATCGTATGAGAAAGTTATGCCTATTTTCGCGACGAGGAAAAAATCTGCCGAAATGTGAGATTCGCGACGGGAATGCGAATCGCTTTTTGGAAAAGCGAATCGCTTTTTGGACATTTTGGTCGCGAATTGAGGCAGAAAGTTGGGCGAAGATTCGCGACCAAAAAGCGAATCGCACATGTGAAGTGCGAACCGCTTTTTTGACATTAGGGATCGCGTTTTCGACCCGACAAAGGTGTTTTAACTCGAATTTTAACACTTTTTAAGTAGAACCCAATGCCCATCTTGTTCTATAAGACCCATTTCCGTTACCCACGAAGAGGAACACCTCCAAACACCATAGAATCACCATAAATCAACTTCAAAACCATATTCAAAGGAGATTTTCATGGACAAATTCATAGAGGAAGAGTCTTGGTCATCTTAAACATACTTGGGGCCATAGAACTCGAATTGAAGCAAACCTTGAAGCAATTCTTGAAAGATTTTCAAGAGTAATCTCGGGGTAAGTGTTCCTAACTAAATTTTTGAGGAATTACCTCAGTTCATCACCGTTTTTAGCAATTAATTGGTGATTTAAGTGGAAAAATTGTGGAAAAAACCCTAAACCTTAGATTTGAGGGTTGGAGGTCGATCCGGTGTCGGAATTTGACAAATTTTATATGGTTGAACTCGTGAGATAATAAGGAATCCATTTGGGTGAAAAGTACTGAATTTTGAGACGTGGGCCCGGGGCCCAAATTTTGATAACTTCGGGATTTCCTAGTAATTTTGATTATTTTCGCTTGGGCTTTGTCCCCATAGCATAATGTGACGTAATTATTCTGAATTTGGATAGATT